>RJWH01005487.1:0-75521 GCA_004363575.1 Solenodon paradoxus
GGAGGGGATTGGTCTAACTGCTGTTCCACTAGGGCACACCTACTTTGTGTCTTAAAGAGTCATAATAGGCAATAGGCAGCAGGTTAGGAATCTATTGACTATGTATCTATCAGAACTAGAGTCCTGATATCATGTTTAGTCATTGTTTTATAAATGTTTTTGTATTGTGTATTGCTCTTAGTGAGTGCCAAATATATGATCTTTATTTTACTTTTTAGGAAAATTAAGATTTGTACAAACAAATTACATTTAAATTTGCTAAATGTCACCAAGCCCGAATGCTCTATTTAATTGCTTTTGGTAATGGTGAGTAAATGGAAGTGATAACTCTTTGATTTCAACATTTGTTCTTTCAGTCATATTGTTATTGATTTTTAATAAATATTTCTGATAATAGATATAAAATCATTAAAATGGTAGGTTTTATGAGAATACCTTATATTAACTATTGCTGAGTTGTTGGGTTATAGATCCATTGAGTTATTATACTAGATTCTACTTTTGTATGTTTGAAATTTTCCCAAATAAAAAGTTTAAAAATGTGTGTTTTAAGAGACCATAACATTTAGTAAAATGAAGATTCTAATATTTGAAATGTCTACCAGTGGTGGATATCTTTCATTTACTTATGGTCTTTGTTTTAAATTCTCTTAAAATATTTATGATATATTTCATCAGAGAACTAAGTTGGTTGTTTTTAGAATGAATCAAGAGATTGAATTGTAATAATTTTGAAATGAGTTACTTCTGATCCTACAAATCCAGAATTTTTCAGATGACTACATTGAAAGTATTTTGGGATGTTTATAAAAATATGGGGGAAAGTCAGCTCCCTTAATGATTACATTGAAAAATGACTTTTTAAAATCACTGAAACAGGTTCCATGGAGATCAGGAATGTTATTACCAGGATGACCTACGAGTATTATCTAGTCTTACCAAAAAGGAACACATGAAAGGGAATGAGACCATGTTGGATTTTCGAACAAGTAAATTTGTTCTACGTATTTCCCGTGACTCGTACCAGCTCTTGAAGAGGCATCTTCAGGAGAAACAGAACAATCAGATCTGGAACATAGTTCAGGAGCATCTCTACATTGACATCTTTGATGGGATGCCGCGTAGTAAGCAGCAGATAGATGCGATGGTGGGAAGTTTGGCAGGAGAGGCTAAACGAGAGGCAAACAAATCAAAGGTATGGGAATAAACCTAAGAATATTAATGCAGATAATGAAAAATTGTAGCATTTCCATCTACATAATTTACACATTTTTAATAGCTAGTGTGGGAATAATTTTGCACTGTCTAGTAAGCTTCATGTTCTAAGGATGCTGTCAGAATCTCAGAATGGTTGCATTTAACAGAACCCTGACTACAGTGACTGGAACTAGTAGGAGGTTTTTCTCACATAAAATTACAGAGAAAAGCCCTCCTGGGTGGGTATGAGGGGTTCACAGTGCCCTCAGGGAGCCTGGCTCCTGGTTTCTGCACCACCATTTTTCAAATGTGGCTTCCCGCTTTGTGCTCACAGATGACTTGCCACTCCAGATGCAACTGCATTCCAAGAAGACGGTGGGGAAGGCAAAAGGCACATCCCTGCTGACTCCATTTTTATCAGGAGCACAATACTTTTTCTAAAACCCTACCCCTTACGCGTTGGCCAGAACTAAAAATCTGGCCATTACCATGGAGCCTGAGAATAGAAATGATTTGACTGAGCATATTGCTGCTCCAGCAGAATCAGGGTTCTGTTAGTAAGGAAGAGGGGTGACTGGCTGTTGATAAGTACAAAATCTGCTTCAGAATATAAAAACTACTGTATTGTAATTGTGATTTTCCCTCTCAAGAGATAAAAAGGATATATGGATGAATAAAAAAATGTAAAACTGTTGACTCTTTTGTAGGTATTTTTTGGTTTATTAAAAGAGCCAGAAATTGAGGTGCCTTTAGATGATGAGGATGAAGAAGGAGAAAATGAAGAAGGAAAACCTAAAAAGAAAAAGCCTAAAAAAGATAGTATTGGATCCAAAAGCAAAAAACAAGATCCCAATGCTCCACCTCAAAACAGGTGAGGAAAAAAGCCTCAGGGACTCGTGCGGAGGTGCAAGATGGTGTGTTACACAGGGTCACGCTCCTTCACATCCAGAGAGTAAGTCCTAGTCTTTCTCATAGAATCCCGCTTCCTGAGTTGAAAGATTCAGATAAGTTGGATAAGATAATGAACATGAAAGAAACCACCAAGCGAGTGCGCCTTGGGCCAGACTGTTTACCCTCCATCTGTTTCTACACATTCCTCAATGCGTACCAGGTTGGTGATGTGATTGGAAAGTCACTTAAAATGGTGATTTATCATGAAATGAAGCTTGAATGTGTTAGCTCAAATGGCATTTCCTTATTTAAACATTTGATATAATTAAAACTTAGAGAATTAGGAAAAGGGAATTAGACATTACTCAGAATAGATGGAAAAGCTCAAAAGACCTTTAGCAATTTGTAGGTTCCAGAATCTTGTTTATATTTGCTCATTTCACTGATCAGAATTCTCTCCTTTGAGGAGGAGGCAACTGTATCGTTCACTGCTATTGTACTTAAGGACCTGTTTAAACTTACTATGTTTTATTTAGAATCCTACATGTCTTTATAGACTATAATAGGCTGCTAAGGATATATTTGGTAAAGGTCAAAACTGATTAACATTTGCTTCACACCATGCACTTCAAATTTAGAGGTTCAAAAAAGGGATAAATTATGACATTTTTCTCAAAGTTAAGTGCTTTCAAACACTGTATTTTATAGGAGAGTGAAATCTCAAATGATCTTTTTATAAGAAAAGTAGATATCATCATGTATTCTGTAAGATGTGATTGTCATTTTTTCCCCTGAAACAGTATTGTTTACTATAAAGTTTTGTTTTGTTTTGTTTTAATGGGCAGGGACTCACTGCAGTAGATGTCACTGATGATTCTAGTTTGATTGCTGGAGGTTTTGCAGATTCAACTGTGAGAGTGTGGTCTGTGACACCCAAAAAGCTTCGTAGTGTCAAACAAGCAACAGGTAACTAAGATGACCTGTCAACAGTTTACAGTTTAAATGTGTGAGAATACTTTGAGCCATAAAAATGGCCAAAGAAGAACCAAGTAGGTCAGGGTTTCATTTTCAGGAAAGTTTCTTGCTAAACGGTATTGTTTAAATAATACATTTTCAATAATTTACTGTTGTCATAGTTTCCAATCATGTGAAACATTGTGACACCCTGGATAAACTTTCAGGAGTTTAGTCCTAGAGCCAGCACAGAGTGGTACTCAGTTGCTCTCAGCCTCAGGCCATTGAGTAACAACGTGTTTCCTCTCCTGTAGACTAGGGATGACATCACCTAGTTCACTGGCCTTAGCAGAGTGGTTGATACGTAGAAGGAATTGTTAAAATGTTAGGTCCTCTCCTGAACTGTGAAGTGATTGCCTTAATATGTTTTAATGAATTTACTTTTAAAAATCAATATTTCTGGAACATTTTAGATCTTAGCCTCATAGACAAAGAGTCAGATGATGTCTTGGAACGAATCATGGATGAGAAAACAGCAAGTGAGCTGAAGATATTGTACGGTCACAGTGGGCCTGTCTATGGAGCCAGCTTTAGTCCGGACAGGTAAACTACAAACAATGGAAGTGAAATAGTGCTGTGTTATAGTGGGTGTACACAAAAGTTAACTATTAGAAACGTTATGGAAACAGTGGTGGAAGTTCTGTTCTAAAAATCTCATGCCCGCCTGTCATTTCAGAATCTTGATATTTACTCATTCATTTTGGGGTACTGGTGCACAGATAGCAACTTAACATACACCCAAATTGATCAGATCAAGATATATAGCTTTTGGGTTTGCTGGTTTAAAAAAATAGCTTTCGTTTTGTGAAACCTCCATAGGGGTTAAATTGCTTCTTTGGGTTCCTGTCTTGCATCTTGTGGCTACTGCTCTTTTCCATCATCTCCAAATTCACAACATATTCCTGGTATCAAAGGCTAACATGTTAGCTTATCAATTTAAGATGTATCTTTGTCTAATTAAAATAACTAAGAGGAAAAAAGGATAGAACCCACAAATAGGTATTTGCTATTTTCCATGGCCTCTACATTTTGTAAATGAAGTTTGTTTTCATAATGCCATTTGTATCTTGCTTAGACAAAAATGCATCAAGATTTTCAGTTTTGGAACGAACCCTTGTGGCTCAGGTGACTAGTCCCTGGCGTGGGGACCATATAAAGCCCAGGGACCTGGGTTCTTGACAAGGAGTGTGGAGAAAAACCAAAGTGAATGAATAAATGAAACGAAGATGCTGCTTCTCTCCTTCCCTCTTTCCTACCTTCAAAATGCTTCTTCCTCCCCTCCGTTTCTCATTCCTCTTAAAATGTTTTTTTCATTTGTATAAAACTTTGAGAATGAGGTTTTTGTTATTGTAGTGTTTAGCCAGATGTTTTTATTTTTTCAAGGAGTTAGGAAGCTGGCAAGAATGAAGGCAAAGAGGCAGGTAGACAGGCAGGCATGGAAAGGCGGAAGAAGCATTTGTTTAAGAAAGGTGCAGGCAGGAATGAAAGCAGTAGTACGCAAGCAGGCAGGAAGAGACAGGAGGAAGCAGCACTTTATTTTTCATTACTTATTCACACTGGTTGTTCCCCTCCAGGCCAAGAATCGAACCCAGGGATATGTGGCCTGTGTCCTTTGGAGGTGATTGACCCAACCACTGCTCCACCAGAGCGCACTAGAGAAGCACTTTTTATTTGCTCATTCTGGTTGTTGTCCTCAGCCCCCGGGTCACAAACCAGGGTCCTTGGGCTCTACATGGACTGTGCCTCAGAGTGTGCAAGATGATACATTTTAGGAGGGAAATTATTGATTTCATTGAAAGCTATAATTATGTTGAGTAGTTTTTGTATTTAATTCTGAAAAAAGGTGGAGTAGTATTCAGCATGTCTATAGTGTAGTTTTGGCTCTTTTTTGGTCAAAAAGACACTTTCTTTAAAAAAAAATTTTTTAAAGGAAAGGTGCAGGCAGGAATAAAAGCAAATAGGCAAGCAGGCAGAGAGAGAAGGAAGAAACATTTTATTTAGCTGCTCATCTTGGGTGTTTCCCTCTAGCCTTGGGAGGTGGGCTGCACTCGGTCCAAGAGAACAGACCTAACCACTACACCAGGGCATGCCTTTCTTTTCTACATCTCATACGGCATAGTAAATTAACATCTCCATTTTAAAGTAAAAGAATTACTCAGTTTTAAGTGACATGTCACATTTCTTAGAAGCCTTTCTTGACCTTATTTGATATTTTAGTCATTATTCCTTGGTATTTTTTAAAAAGAATTGATTTTCCCTTATTTATATGTGTACATATATGTATATATTTTAATCTTTCAAAAGAAGGTGGGCAGAGAGGCAGCAGGCAGGGAGAGGAAGAAGCATTTTATTTACTTAGTTGTTCATTTTGGTTATTTCCCCCAGACCTGGGCTGTGAATCCCAGTCCTTGGGCTGTATGTGGACTGTGCCCCAGGCACGGACTTAACATCTTACCTCCAGAGAGCGCCCATATATGTCACTTAGAAATAATACAGTCTCACTCAGTAGGTGTAGAGCATCACGACTAACTTGAGTTTGGTTAGTCTTTTCAGCTCTTGTTCTGTACTGTGGATTCCATGTGAAGTGAAGTCTAGCATGTCAGAATGCACAGGGAAACTGAACAGTTAGCTAAAAGTTACTCAGAGCATCGTTATACTACCTTCTCTTTCAGGAACTACCTGCTTTCCTCCTCAGAGGATGGAACTGTTAGACTGTGGAGTCTTCAAACATTTACTTGCTTGGTGGGATATAAAGGACACAACTATCCAGTATGGGACACACAGTTTTCTCCTTATGGATATTATTTTGTGTCAGGGGGCCATGACCGAGTAGCTAGGTAAGAACACTGTACTCTTACAACTCAGTCTCTTCAATGACAAGCATGATTTCTTATTGGGAATTAACAAACTCTAGCTAAACTTTTGTTATTCGGGATCAACTTTTGGAGAATGTCAGCATTTGTAACTCCTAATCTGAAAATGAATTTGGGACAGGAGTGTTACTATGTCTGCAGTTATGTCTATACCAAGAGTTCTAAGAGTCCTGCTTTTCTTTCTCATTAGTTTATTAACATGCCATCATCACTGCCCATCAGATGCTTACCCGTTTCACTGCCCCCGTGTGCCTGTTTGCCTGTCCTCTCCTTGAAGTTCAGGATGAGGTAGTGCAGGTGTGGGGACTGTGATGGCCAAAGCTGGGAAAATGTACTTTTCTATGGGTTAGCCTGGGGGCAGGGGCTCTAGACGGAACTAAAGGATGAAAAGTTTTTATACTAGATCAACTTAGTTTTTCTTAAGACGTTATTCTCAATTGTTCCATCTTCTTTCCCCCAGTTAACTAGTGAGGGGGATTGATTGGAGCTAACATTTCACTTGGATGTTTCTTTAGATAGAATTTTTATTCCATAGTTAACTACTAACTATCATCTTTTACCTTCAATAACTTTTTTAAAAGACTCTGGGCTACAGACCACTATCAGCCTTTAAGGATATTTGCTGGCCATCTTGCTGATGTGAATTGTACCAGATTTCATCCAAATTCTAATTATGTTGCTACGGGCTCTGCAGACAGAACTGTGCGGCTCTGGGATGTCCTGAATGGGAATTGTGTAAGGATCTTCACTGGACACAAGGTATCTTTTACACCTTCAATATTCCAGAACACAGGTTGCTTTTGAGATAAAAATAGTGAAGAAATTAACAAGTTAACTCCTATCTTTTAGATACTATTCATACCTACCACTAAACTTTGTTTTACTTTCTTGGATATATTTAACCCTACTTTTAATTCTTTCCATGGACTTCTCTTCTAGGGACCAATTCATTCCTTGACATTTTCTCCCAATGGGAGATTCCTGGCTACAGGAGCAACAGATGGCAGAGTACTTCTTTGGGATATTGGACATGGTTTGATGGTTGGAGAATTAAAAGGCCACACTGACACAGTCTGTTCACTTAGGTTTAGTAGAGATGGTGAAATTTTGGCATCAGGCAAGTGACTTAAAATGGCTTTGTGGGTAAGGGTAAATGGTATGTTAAAGGAAACATTGATATCCAAGGATATGTCTTTAAGGCTGCTTCACTTTTGAATCCTTTGCTACTCAAAGTACTAGGAGTCATAAGATATGTTCTGCTCTTGTACACAATACTGATTAAGTCAGGATTAATTTGATTTTAAAGTTAAAAATAGTGGTAAAAACTTGTTTACAGAAGTGCATTTTGGAAGAGAAAAATTTTGTAAAATGTTAAGTGACTTTCATGTTTCTTGTTTAGTCATGAGGAAAGTGCACGGCCTTCCTTTTTACCATTATCACTTCTCAATAAAAGTGATTTTTTTTTTTTTTTTTTTTTAAAAAAAAGCAAACACCGAGGGTGGCAATTGCAGTCAACTGTTTCAGATTCTGCTTCATCTAAGTCATGTTTCCAGTGTCACTTTATAAGTACATTTTCTTAAACTGGCTGAAATGCTTCCTTAGAAAGAATAATCAAGTCTAGATTTTTCATTAGAAATACACAATGAAGTACACTTGACAAAACTATCAGAATATAAAGGTGTGATAGATCCTGTTGAAAGGTTTCCTCTGATTTTCTCCTTAGGTTCCATGGATAATACAGTCCGGTTATGGGATGCTGTTAAAGCATTTGAAGATTTAGAAACTGATGACTTTACTACAGCCACTGGGCACATAAATTTACCTGAGAATTCACAGGAGTTACTGCTGGGAACATATATGACCAAATCAACACCAGTTGTGCACCTCCATTTTACTCGAAGAAACTTGGTTCTGGCTGCCGGCGCTTATAGTCCACAATAAACCAACGGTATTAAAGAACTTTTGGAAGCTACTGTTTGAAAAAGGGAGACTAAAAGCAAATACCTCAGTGATTAATATTTAAGCTGCAAAGAATGTTTTGTCTATATGGATCTGGAAGTATGCTGCTTGGAAATCTGATCAGGACAGTTCCACGTTTCTATAGCATCCACATTTAACTAATTTCCGTTAGTTGAGTAAGAGGTATTATGTTCGTGGAGGGGACATTCATGGTGCTTTGGATCATGTGGAAACTATGCATTTTCTGTTCAAATGCTATTTTAATTTATTATGTTTAGAAAAAAAAATCAATTTCAATAATTCCTCCTGCTTCAAGATTCAAATTGAGTAATACCGGATTGAATTTTAGCTGAAGAATTCTGAGCATGTATGTTTCTGCTGTAAAGGTGTAGTTACTGTATGGCACCCACGTTCTATGTTAAATGATCCACTAACATTTGGCTTGGTCAGTGATTAGTGGAATGTAACGGGAGGGTAAACTATAATTTTGAAGAAAGAGATGAAGTGTAACCCATCCACTGACATCTAAATTTACACCTGTTGGATTCTGGGTGCACCCACTCGAAAGCAGGTGAAGACATTTAGCTTCCATGTTCTACTTCAGCTAAGATGGCTACATTCAACCTAATACACTTGAAGTCAGACAGACATTTCAGTTGCTTACCTCCAGTACTGAGCCTTGCTTTGGGAAACTAAAAGATTTAGACCAAGTCACTGCCAGTTTTTTGCCTTTGTTGCATTTTGTACAGTTTTTATATTTTTGATATCTTGTAAATAAAGACAACCAGCTTTTCCAGGTTCATAATTTATTGTACAAATTGAGTATCACATGAGCTGACATTAGCTTTCTAGGTGGGAAACGAACAGATGCAATACCGTTTAGAATCCTGCAAACAAAGCAAAAACAGTTTAAGCACAAATGTGTTCAACTCTACTTTTAAAAGACAAAAATTAACTAATAGTCATGAACCCCCTGAAACTGAATGCAAATTAATCAAATTCCAAAGAAGTCAGTCAATCCCCCCCACCCCCTGCCCAATATCTCAGCTTAACATAATCTACCATTCCACTTTATTTTTTTAAGGAAAAGTGCAAGAGGGAATGAGAGTGAGTAGGGAGGCAGGCAGAAGCACTTTACTTTTTATTTAGTTGTCCACACTGGTTGTTCCCCACAGCCCTGGGTCTTGGGATGTATGTGGAATTGCTCTTAGGGTGCACTAGACTGCTAGGCCACCAGGGCGCACCTCATTGCAACTTTAACAAAGGAGTGGTCAACAAAATTTAGTATGATCTTCAATTTATACTACTAATAGGTCTTACATATACAGTAACTTTATTTTCCAAAGGAAAGATGCAGGCAGGAATGAAGGAGAGTAGGCAGGCAGGCAGGAAGAGTGAAGCAGCAGCAGCATTTATTTATTTTATTTAGTTATTCATTTTGGTTGTTCTTGGTCCTTGGGCTGTATGTGGACTATACCTGGCTGAAGGCAAAGAACCTGATACTTCACCAGGACATGCGTAAAGTAAACAGTAAAGCAATAGGTATATATTGGTTATTTAATATCAAAGGCCTAATTTCTCCATTTTTATGATGGAGATTATTATCACCCTCCCAAAGTTAAGAGGTCCCTAATATGGAAAGTGTAGCAAAAAAAATGTCAGGCATAAGCTATGGAATATGCAGTTCCCTAAAGTCAATAGTTTGGGGACTGGCAACGCGCTTAAGAGTAGAAGAAAAGTGTCCTGTCTTCATATTTTCTGTACATTGTCTCCTGCCAACACAACAGATACTCACTGACGCACAGGCAAATAGGAGGTTCGGAGAGGAAATTAAATGAAGTTTATGGGGATTTAAGGAAAGGATATCATTATATAAAAATCTGAAATCAGCAAGTAAGCAAAAAAATGAGACATTTTGCAACTACGTCAAAGTTTGATAATTAGTACATAAAGCTTACATAAGTCACAAAGAAAAAGATGCAATTGTAAATGTCAAAAAGCATATATTCAAACCAAACCAAACCAAATGGTAGGCATGCCTGTGTAGAGCAGTAATTGGGTCAGTCACCTCTGGAGGAGGAAGCCATATACCCCTGGGTTCAAGTCCTAGGTCCAGGGGGAAATAACCAGTGTGAACAACAAAATAAAAATAAAATCTTCTCCTTCCTTTCTCTTCCTGCCTGCACCTTTCCTTTAGATAAAAGTAAACAATGGGGAAAAAAGCTACTCCAAAAAACATCATTTTTACTCATCAAAGTAACAAAAATCAGGTGTTCCCTGGTGGTCTAGTCCACATACAGCCGAGGGATCAGGGTTCAAGACTCAGGGCTGGGGGAACAACCAAGATGAACTAAAGTACTTTTTCCTGCCTACTTGCTGTCATTCCTGCCTGTACCTTTTCTTAAAGAACAAAATCAGAAGCTGATAACAACACTGGGGCAGAAAGAGACACCATCTTACAAAGCTGGATGCTGTACAACCCTCTGGAAAGCACTTAGCCCGAAACAACCAGATGCAGACTGCACTCAGCGCAAAAGCATTCATTGCGGTGGTATTTTATAGACATTTCTACAGATTTCCTATGCGAAATAAATCCCGTCCATGAATACCCATGCATTCAAATTCATAGAGAACTGTATTTGACAAAATTGCAGACAATATCATAGCCATTAGAACTCAAAACACAGGTGTGCTCTGGTGAAATGGGTTGGGTGCAGCCCACACACATTCAAAGGTTTCAGGTTTGTGTCTCGGGACTCGCAGGAGCAACCGAAATGAACAACCGAGTAAAATGAATGGGGCTGAATGGGGTGCTTCTTCCCCACTCTTTCACCTGATTGCCTTTGCTCATATTCATTCCTGCACCTCTAAAAACAAACAGACCCGACCTGGCGGAACAGCAGTTGGTTTAGTCACCCCCAAAGGAGCAAGCCACATACCCCTGGGTGTGAACTAAATAAAAAATAAAATACAGATGCTTCTTCCTCCTCTCTTCCTGCCTGTCTACTTGCCTTCATTCCTGCGTGCACCTTTCCATAAAGAAAATAAAAACCCACCCTCAAAAATAAATGAAAAAATCTGCAATGCCAGCAATTTACTCCCCCCCCCCCCCCCTTTTTTTTTTTAAAGTAAAACTGCAGGCTGGAATGAAGTTGCATAAGTAAACAGGGAGGAAGAGAGAGGAAGAAGAAACATTTTATTTCATTTTTATTTAGGTGTTCATCTTGGTTGTTCCTCTTGGCCCAGGATGTGAATTCTGGCCCTTGGGATGTACCTGGACTGCTCAGGCAGAGGTGGTGGATCTAACCACCATTCCACCAGCATGCACCTCTGATTTATGGGGGGAAAAGCCCAATATCGAAATGGCTAACTTAGAAACTTTTAAATGCCAATTCTTACCATTTATGTTGCTTTCACAGCTGGAGTTTTTTTAGACCTTAACTTGAAGTATAAGACCAACAAAGCAATTCCTCCATAAGTGGCCAATACACACTAAAATAGAAAGGAAGAATTAAGAGTTTTGTCACACCTTTATTATTCTAAAATATAACTGCTTAAAGTCATCATTGATACTTACATTCATTCTACCTGTGAGAGTGTAAGAGTTGAAATATTTTTTAATACCAGTGAACTGGAACTGAGCATCATTTTCTGGACCTGCCATGATTTCAATCTTTTTAAAAAAGAGAGAAAAAAAAAACCACAATAATACATTGGTTTGGATGCAATTTTAAAAGTTGGGTTTGTTTTTTTTTTAACTTAAAATCTCAAAAAGTCATTGCATATATAAATTTTAGTGTATCTTACCCAATATAATAGCCAAATTGTGTAAAGTTTTGCTGATAAGAGAAACTTGGAAGGGATTTATACTTCGTTGCTATTACATAACACTACAGAATGGAAGTCAAATTACTCAGGATATGGAAAGAACAGCTGCACTCTCTGACCCAACATGGTTTTCATTGCTGGTTCATTAAGGGTAAAGTGTACACGGAATTAACCAGTTTTAAGACTAGTTGAAAGTTGGGGCTTGTGACACTTTCCAAAGTTTCTGAGAGGGGTTACCACTAACTAAATAGCTCAACTTGCAATCCCTCCTTTTATAATTTTTCTTATATTTTTGGACCACCATGGGAAAGGGGAGAAGGTATGATTTTTAAATGGAGTTGATACATAACAGCTAGTGGTGGTAGTTGGGAAGCCAGAATCCCTTACTCCTCATACCAAAATTGACAAAAGATAAATATAGTGAAGCCAAAAATTCCTGGAACAAAACAAAAAAATAGGAACAAGTATTTTAATCATTTTAGGGAAAGGAAATTATGAAGGACCAAAACGTAAAACATAAAAGATAATTAGCCTCCCAAAGAAATGTAATGAGACCAAAATTTAACTTGTTAGACAAAAATAAAATTATAATACAGCACTAGTATTAAGAACATGGGAAAACAAGAATTTCCTGTTTTTCCTGGAGTGTAAACTGGTACAAATTCCCTAAAAGTCAATTTTGTAATATTTCAAATTATAAAATGAATATACTCTTTCCTCTAGCTGGTTGACTTATTCTCCAGGAATTTATTCTTATAGGAGTATTACAAAGTAGAAGCATGAGAACATGGTTCAAAGATGCTGACAAAAATATGGTTCATGAAAGTATAAAACTAGAAAAACTGAAAGGCCATCTACAGAAGACTGATAAAAGATGGTTCCATCAGCAGAAATGCAATGTGTACATCTCTTTATGTACAGACATAGAAAGATGTCTCCATGTAATGTTAAAACAAAATTCCATTTCTGGATATTATAGAGCATATCAAATATTCTCAAAGTCTGGTCCCTAGACCAGCAACATAAGAATCTCTGGAAGCTTGTTAGAAATGCAAAATTTTTGACCTTATGTCAGGCCTAGTCAATCAAAAACTCCAGGGCTCAGCACATTTTTTTCTTTTCTTCTTTTTTCTGTTTTAGGAAGGAGGGAGGGAAGAAGCAAAGGAAGAAGCATCTTTGTTTATTTTGGTTGTTCATTCAGGCCCCGAGTCTTGAACTCAGGTCCTTGACTTTGTGTGGTTCAAGCACCAGTATCTCAGCTCCTGAGCCACAAGGGCGTGCCCCACAATTTGTTTTAATAAGCTCTTTAGGTGATTCTAAACTACATTCGAGTTTGAAAAACACTGTAGTTGATAGAAATAGAAAAGCTAAATATACACATTATTATTTAGAAAAAAACATGGAAAGTATGTAGCCAACTTCTAAGTGGGGCTTTATCTCTAGTACCAATGGATTTCCCAAAGGCAAGTATTTCTTTTACAACACATTTGCATGTCACCAGAACACACTTGAAAATTCGTATGTTTGACCGCCTATCTACCACGACCGACGCCACGCCGAGTCGATTGGCAACACAGACGAGCCGGTCGAGGTCCGGTCGAGATTGATAGGCAGTGGTAGTGACTTGACTGTTTCTTGATGAAATGGAAGAGGGAGAGATCTGTGAGGAGTCGTGGAAACGCACTCTATTCACCATTCAAAGGCCTTTAGAGGCATTTACGCACACAGAATTGGCAGTGAAAATTTGGACAAATGACCTTAATTTTGACCACTGTTTCAAGGTTTTCGGAGCAATGAAGGAAATCAAAATTCCTTGGACCCCCCTGTCGCCCTCAGGGGTATTGGCCTGGCCAGCCCAAGTGGGAAAATTTCCATTAAAATAAGTCTTTTATGATGTAGCTTTCATATTAACTTTCATTTTACTAAACTTACTAAAGGCAAACTTTTGTTTTTGTTTGGATTCTTATAGCATCAAGTAGGTTTCTGGGAGAAACCCTACAGAAAACAAGGGTTTATCTTTGTCTGAGGAGCCCCACTATCATGTGTCCAACAAAATCTTTTGACAGGATATAGTGTCCAACTGAAACAATGTATTTTAAATTTAAATTTCCCTCTACTTTAGACAATAGGCATGGAGGACTGATGTTTGTGCTACTCTAGAGCTGATTCTGACTGCAGGGAAGGCATGGAATAGAAATGGACATTAAGTTTAGGTCTTTCGGGAAGGCTCCTGAGAGGCTGAGAGGGAGGGGAGGATGGGACATCACTGGTGACATCAGCAATGGGAGTGAAGCCTGAAAAGAAGGTCTACACCCTTCAGAAAAGAACTGCAGGTTACTTTGAGACAAAGATCTGGAACCTTTGTGTTTTGAGCACTTTATGGAATAACTGAACTGAAACTTGCTTTCCCTTGGATTCACACACACATTTAAAAAGACCTTATGAATGAAGGAGAAAAATGGTCTAAGTTAACCGTACTGTTAAAACTCTAAGCGTTGGGGTCCTTTGCTTTTGTTTCTAATTCACGGGTGAACTGCTATTAAATACAATTTTCTCACATGCCTTTCCATGCCTCTCTCCATCTGTGAAATAAGGATTTCAGAAAAGACGAAAATCCAGCAGCTGCCCTCGCTAACTTGTTTCCCCTTTCTGCTGTGTGGCTGGACACCCATCTGGAAAGGCGCAGATCAGGACGTAAAAGAGATAAAGACGCGTGAGACTCGTTCAGGTAGCAGGAGCAGCCTCTCGCACCTCAAGGAGCTTACAGCTCTGGGTTCTGGTTCCCTCCCGAGACTGGAATCCACCCTGCTCACCGCGGGCCTCGCGAGCTGCGGGGGCCGGGCCACATTCGTTCGGCTCTGACAAAGGCTGCGGCGCGGCCAGGAGGCCTGCCCGCAGCCGCCTAAGCACAGCTCGGTGGAAACAAATCGCTAAGTGCACACAGACGAA
Source organism: Solenodon paradoxus (assembly GCA_004363575.1). Taxonomy (NCBI): domain Eukaryota; kingdom Metazoa; phylum Chordata; class Mammalia; order Eulipotyphla; family Solenodontidae; genus Solenodon; species Solenodon paradoxus. The sequence continues at coordinate 14,712 of RJWH01005487.1, forward strand.
AGGAGGTGCATTCGGCCAGACTGCGATCGGAAGTCCAAGTTCTCATCCAATACTACGTCACTGGGTGACCTTGGGGGGGGGGGCTCCCTTCCCGTGGGGCCTCAATTTTCTCCTTTGGAAAAAGCAACCTAAGGGCCTCCAGGAGCCATGGAAACGCTTGGGAGCGTCCACCCAGCTCGCGCTGAGGCTTCCCAGCCACTGTCCGACTCCCGCGCCCCGGCCCTCGCTTCCTCTACCTCCTTTTCCACTCCCCACCGCTCTGGGTCCCCCAAATTGAAGACCTCGCGGTGTCCGCCGACCAGAAACAGCCAGACTCTAGCGCCCCACGAAGCGGAGGCGCGAGGTCCAAGCCTGGGCTCTCCTCAGACCCACCTTGCACAAGACACAAATCCCGCAAAGCTGTGTCCTTCAACAAGCCCAGCTCTCCTGGGTCCAGCCGGAAGGAGCCGCCTTCCCCGCACGCGTTTAACGGGCCTCCGCGATTCAATCGTACACGTCGATTGGCTACGGCTTAAGGCCCCCCCCTTCCGCTTCCGGCCTCGAAATCTTTCCCGCCCCTCCCCTCCGTCCAGTAGGACTCTGCGTAGTAACGGAAGTAGGACGTTGCGCCCGCCCACGCTCCGCAAGAGCGGCGTGGTGCGGTGGGAATGCTGGTCTCCGCGTGTGTGACTGCAGAAGTAGAGACGTGCTGGTGAGTCCTGGTAAACGCAGGAGAGGAGGTAACCTTGGGGTTTCCATGTCTGTCCCAGGGCTAGGTCCCCGGTCCCTGCCAGACCCCGCAGGGCCTGCCTAGCGGTTCGACCACCCAGCCCGGCTCCGAAGCCGCCGCTGCTAGAGTGGCGGCCCCTGCAACGACCCTTGTGTTTTGAACACTTTGTGGAATAACCGAACGGAAACTTGCTTTCCCTTTGATTCACACATAAATTTAAAAAGACATTTTTAATGAAAGAGAAAAATGATCGGAGATTAACGGTACTGTTAAAACTCTTAAGCGTTGGGTCCTTTATTTTGGTTTCTAATTAACTATCCCGGGGAATTAGCTTAAATCCCCGCTTTGCCACTGGGTCTCAGTCCTTGAAGCTTCAGTTTCCTCTGGTCTGAATCAGGGCTTGGGATCAGATTGCAAGCAAACTAGACCCCACTGCATTTTCCTATTTCTATGAAAGACACTCATTCCTGATTTCAGCTCCTAAGCTCCTTCTCTGTTGTCATCTTTGATGTTTTAATCCTTTCTGGAGTTTTATTCCCAAGTGTCTCTCAGACCAATTCTTGCTATGTTCGGTTCTCACTTAGATCTAATTTTGATTCAGGATTTCTTTGCTGTACTGCATTGAATCCCTTCCCAGTTTTACTCCCTTCACTTTAGTTTCCTTCCTCCGATCCTGTCCGGTCTATTACTTGCAGAATGTTTTTCTCAATTATGGTTTTACTTTTTTTCTTACATAAGACCTTGACTTGACATAGTAAACATAAAACTACTCAAGATCTTCCACACACACACACAAACAAAAGACAAAAGAGCTGTTGTTTGACAGACACATTGCTGGTGCTTATTGAAATAATTGACTTGTTTCCTTCTGCCCTTTTTCTCATTCCTTCGACTTTTTCCTTTTCACCTGTCAGAGTCATATTCATCTTTTTACATTCAGTTCAAAAGCCTCTTTAGAAAGCTTGCTTCTTTACTGAAGCCTTATCACTATAGTTCATAATCTAATTTGTACTTTAAATTACTTGCACAATTGCTTCATCATCTTAAAAGGTGCATGTTCTCCCCTGCTTTTTTAGTGTAGTAACTTATTCTATGTGTTAAAATAAACTTAAATGTATAGGTTCACCATTCCTCAGATATATGTCAGTACACCCTGTAAAAAGTGCATGTTCTTTGAAGGTGGTGGGGATTATATATTTATCTGTGTATCTCTGGTTTAACTGTAGCTGCTTAATGCTATTTACTGCATTGAACCTTTAACTTCGTAACCCGGAGGAAAATGTGTTTGAAGCAGAGGCCTTTGTAAAGATGAATTAATGGATTATTTGGGACCCAGCATCAGACCATTTGTTTTTCAATTCTGAATAGTGTCTAGGACATTGTTGCTAGAAGACTTTATTTCTTGCATATTGATCACAGCCTTTAGGAAATCTGACACCATGGCTCCATCTCATTATTACTTTTTGCATTGAATTTTAGGAGACCGAAACATAGCAACTATGGAAGAAAACTTCCCTCGAGGGGGATCAAGAAGGACCCATAAATCAGAGAAAGCATTACAGCAGTCAGTTGAACAAGACAACTTATTTGATGTAAGTGGTATGCCTTTTTTTTTTTTTTTTAAGGCAAGGTGTAGGCAGGAATGAAGACAAGCAGGCCGTAGACATGAGGAGAGAGGAAGAAGCAGCACTTTATTTTATTTTTATTTAGTCGTATATTGTATTTGCTCTTCCTGGCTATGAACCCAGGTTCTTGGGCTTTATGTGGCCTGCACTTTGGCCAGAGGTGGTTGACCAAACCATTACTGCACCAGGGTCCGCCACGTGGTATACTTTTGCAGACACTTTATCTGTAGCATCCTTGTGAAGAGTGAACGTTGTTTGAGGAATGTGTTATTTTCCAAATTTCTTTTCGAGGTTCACTTTGTCATTTGAACTTGTTAGAGGGTTCCTGCCCCCGGCAGGCTATATCTTCTGAAGCATGGCATTTAGTATTTGAGCTTGCAGTGTTGCCTTTCCTTATTTTTAGGAGCTCTGCTGTGTTTATCACTGCAGTTTCAAGTGGGGTCCTTGCCATGTCTAATAGTCAGAGTTAGTGTTAGAACGCAGTCTTCATCTAGAGTTGGCTGCATTCCAAATGTCAATGGGAAGGGAACTAACTTTTGATTATATGATTTATGTTTATTTACTCTTTCCCACTATATTTTGAAGCAGCGTTCGCCATTTCATATGAGGAACTGAGGCTTAGGTTATATAATTTAGAGTTTTGGTGGACTTGGGGTTTTAACTCCAGTCTTTATTATTCCACCTTCCATTTTTTGCACACTGTTCCAGATGCTTCTCATGCTAGGGTACCCAAGTGTCTGTACCAGTCAAGGGTGAATGGGCTTTTGAGAACAGGAGGGATGTGTAGACCTTGAGCAAAGGGAGCATTGGTGGCAGAATGGAAGAGTTGGGATTGAAGCAGAAACAGTTGGGATTGGGGCAGAGCGGAGGACTAACAAAGCGAGGTGAGAGATGATTGACATTGGAGGGAAAGGTTAGGATTACTTATTTTCATTCTTTTGGCTCTCCCCCCCACCCCTTAAAGATTTCTACTGAAGAGGAATCCACCAAAAGGAAAAAGAGCCAGAAAGGGCCAGCAAAAATAAAAAAATTGAAAATTGAAAAGAGACAAAGCAGCAAGTCTATAAAAGAGAAGTTTGATATCCTTAGTACTGAGGTTTGTTAAAGTTTTTTTTTTTCTTAAATAAGCCTCCTGGGTTGCTTAAGTGTATATTTCCATTTTCCTCTTTCCTTTTTTCCCTTTGCTTTTTTTTTATGTATATGTATTTGCTGAGATTCCTCCAGTTTGTATTCCGAATTGAGGATTATTTCCTTCAATTATTAAGTAATACTTGGGATCATGTGTTGTGTTTTTTTTTCCTTTGTTTTCAACTGTAAGTCCTGCATGGAACTTGTGTTATTTCATCTATTAGGACTGTCGATAACTTTACCAGTCACTCTACCTTTTAGCTAATAAGATACGGGAACTATCTCAGAGAAGGGAAGTGATTATTACCGTCTTATATTGTTTAATTTTTTAAGTTCTACCTCTAATGCCTGCTAGTTATGCGTTTTGGGTTTTTGTTTTTGTCCGCCAGCCCTGGGTCTTCAACCCTGGGCCCATCGTTTTCATAGCCTGTGCCTTAGGGGCTAAGCCACAGAGCAGGCCTGTCATATGTTAGCTGTAAAAAGAAGAGGAGGTCAGTGATTCTGAAGGGAAAGATTCAGATTCAGCCACCAGAAGTGTCTTGTCTGTCCTGTATGATACTTAAAAAGATCTTTGTTTAACTTGGTGGTCACAGTAGAAAAAAAATGTTTCACATAAAAATGCGATTTCTGGCTTCTTGTGAAAATGTGAAAGTGCCGAGAGCACAGACTTGTACCCCCTCCTTCGTAGTTACGTGGAGCTGAGCGGTGGGCGTTCACACTCAGTGTGCACAGGCCATACCACCGTTGTCTCCATTGGCCGGCGTCCTTCATTGTCCGCCAGGCATTTGAGTTTGAGTTGCTTGGAATAAAGTAAAAGGTGAAAGTGCTTTCCAGCACCCTAGAGCTGTTGACACTGTTGTATTGTTTAGACCTCTGATGTGCTCGGTCAGAGTTTGTGTGCTCTGACAAACACACACGTATGTATTTCTCTTCTGTGTCAGAGTTGGGACTGGAAGCCAGACCCCTTAACCTCCCTGGCCATCATTCTCTTCCCCACTGTGTTCATTTCGCTTTTTCTCTTCTAGTCCCTTTGTGAGGGGATGCGCATTTTGGGTTGTGTGAAAGAGGTAAATGACCTGGAACTGGTGGTTAGTCTTCCCAATGGCCTCCAGGGGCTTGTGCAAGTGACTGAGATCTGTGATGCTTACACCAAGCAGCTGAACGAGCAGCTGGCACAAGAAGAACCACTGAAGGTAAAGGAGGCTTGGAAGACACCTGTTACTGGAAATAAGTAGTGCACAAATAATGAAAAATTCCAACTTTGTTTGCTAAGTACTGAGAAGGAAAGGTAATGGTGCGCAAGAGTTTATATATTTTTTTTAATTCTATTTCTTGGAGAGGAAGGAAGAGAAGGAAGATGTGTCTTTATTTTGTTGTTTTACCCTGGCCCTGGGTCACAAAGCTGAATCCTTGGATTTATATGATCTTGCCAGCGTCTCAGCTGCCCCAGCCCCAAGGGTGTGCCCCCATTGGAGTTTATAATAGAAGATTCCCCCCACACCCTCCAAAGAGGATTTTGACCTGGCTTAGGAAGTCTGGAAGGCTTCTCTGAGGAAGACAAACGTGAGCTGAGATCTGAAGGATAAGGGTTTACTAGGTGAAGGAAGGCAGTTCAGGCAGAAGGCACATGGTAGAGAGTAGAGAAGGCCACTCTGGCTAGAGCTGAGAGAGAGTTGGAGAGAGTGGAGAGGGGCGAGAGAGCTGGGTGGAGGTCAGACCAGAGGAAAGGCTGCTTTTTAAATTTTAGGATTGATGGGAAGCCCTTGGAATGTTCCCATTGGAGTGGGTGTAGACAGTGTGCAGCACGGATCGAAGAGACATGAGTAGTTGCTTAGAGACCAGAGAGGAGGCTGTGAGATGGATTGCAATGTAGGTCCGGGATTTACCAAAGACTGAGGAGGTGAAGTCAGTGCCTAGTGATGGGTCACTATGGGTGAGGAGACAAGAGTGTCAGGAATGAGTCCTAGCTTTTTTGTTGAGCGTGACTTGGTGGCTGACATGCTGATCTGAGTTAGAAAACCCTGACAGGGGACCAGCATTTGGCGAGATGATTATGGTTCGATTTTGGGTATGTCAAGGCACGGTTGAAACCTCTAGTGGGCAGGTTATTGCAGAGCTCAGGAGTCAGCTAGAGCCTGAATGTTCAAGACTTCTTTTTGTAGGGGACAGGTGTCACTTTGAAGGGGAGGAAGTTAATTAGAGGGAGCAAGGAGAGTGAGAAGAGGCTGGAGCTATATTTGCACTGCTGAAAAGGAGAGTTGCTGTCAGGAGGGATGAGAAAAGGAAGAAGACTAGTGAATGAAGAGTTTTGAAAGTCAGGGAGGAAACTCTTCAGGAAGCAGTGGTCACCTGTGTTAAACACTTTCTAAAGGCGACATGAGAGAACTGTTAAAGCGGCTGCGGGATTTAGCACGGAAGTCACTGGTGCTTTTACTGGGGGATAAAATGTTGGGGTGAAAGGTTTGGAATGCAGGTTGCGGTGAGTTGACGAGCACGCAGAGGATGAAGTGGAGACAGTAAATACAAACAACTCTTCTGACCAGTCATTTTACATCCTCCCCTTATGTGGAGATATTTAGGGACCTTACGCCAAGATTCAAGACTGCACCATAGCCACAGACCCACCTTCCGTTGTGAGCAAGCAGTGTGACTCACTTCATCTGCCTTTTGGGTTCTTTGGGGTCTGAGGACAGGAAACCACTGAGGTAGGGCTGACCAGTGGACTCTGGGTTCGGGGGGGAAGGCTGTGTATCAAGTCTTTCTCATTTGTGTTGTGCAGGACCTGGCTGGCTTGCCTGAGCTCTTCTCCCCTGGGATGCTGGTGAGATGTGTGGTGAGCAGTAAAGCCACCACAGAAAGGGGCAAAAAGAGTGTCAGGCTGTCTCTGAACCCCAAAAATGTCAACGAGGTGCTGAGTGCTGAGGCCCTGAAGCCTGGTATGGTATGTATCTAGGGCCAGGGAAGAGCGACAGATGGGAGAAGAGATGCTTTGTCTCTGTTTTGCCTCCAGAGCTGGATCATTGCGGGGGGTGGGAGTTGGGTCTTTTCCTGGGGGAAGATCTCCAAATCTCCAGAGTGCTTGGAGTAATGGAAATGAGTACAATGGACTTGAACCTGATGGTGTTACTTTGGAGGAAGGATAGGGAAAATAAATGTAAGATTTGCTGATGGTGAGGTGTTCCTTGAAGCGCTTTGCTTAACAAAACTTGTTCATAGTTTATGTCTTTTCAAGGACCTAGATTTGCGGGGGTACCTGAAGGCTGCTCTGTGAGGTGGGCAGGGCAGTCTGTCAGCTGCGCTAGTGCGTAGCCCGCTGCTGTCTCAGTCCTGTGGAAGTGAGGAGAGAAGAGTCGAGCTCAGCCCCCATATCCAGGAAGCAGAAAACACACCCCTAAACCATACTTACCTATATACTCTTGTGATTCGGAGCATCAAGCTGATTTCATAACGTTTGGTTAGAAGCAGTGAAATTTGGGGCAAGCGATCAAAGTTGGATGGAAAGGGGATAACAAAAGTAAGCCAAATTGCAGGAGATCGGTGTGTTGAGAGCCTGCTGTGGACAGCTGCTGTGTTAGGCACTACATCTGAAGACGTTCTCACAGCAGCCCTGGGAGGCACTCACCCCTCTTGTACATTGGAGGGAATGGACCCAGAAAGGTGTAATGGGCTTGCCAAAGACCAAGCAGCCAGTAAGTGAGGAGCCAGGTGTGAATGCCACTCTGCTTCCCGTGAAATTGAAAGGGGGTTGGCAAGGTGTTTTTTTTTTTTGTTTTTTTTTTTTTTAGATTTATTTGATGTCTTAGAGGTGCTTAGAAAAGACATGATGACACCTAGAGGGTGGTTCTGGAGTCTGGTAGTTGTGGCACTGGAAGTGACCCTGCAGGGCCATCCGTTTAGTCCTCTTTGCGTAATTGTCTTTCCTGTCTGCTGACAATCTCCAGGGCGAGACCCTCTCATTCCATGGTCACTGTGCCTGATACTCCTTGCTGTCTGGAAACCACAGATCCTGCCAGCACAGGGAGAATTAAGGTTGCTGTCTTCCGTCTTCTAGAGGAATTTGGATTTAGAGTTAGAAGCAGGAGGCTGGTGTGTTGAGGTTGACAGGACGGACATTCGCCTTTGGTAGGAGATGCGGTTTGCTCGGTCTGTTGCGCGTCCCGTTAACTTCGGAACTTGCGCGCCCTCCAGCTGCTGTCCGGCACTGTGACCAGCCTGGAAGATCGCGGCTACCTGGTGGACATCGGTGTCGGAGGGGCCAGGGCTTTTCTGCCCCTGCAGAAAGCGCAGGAGTATGTCCGCCAGGCGACCAAAGGTGAGGACAGGAGGGGCCAGTGTGTAGTAGTAACGGGGCGCAGTGGGGGTTGCATTTAAAAGGCTCTTTGGTGAGTGAAATAGCAGACTGGTGACCGGAAGGCGGTCTGGCGTAGTGTTAACTGATAAAAGAGGGAAGATGTATGGAGTCGGGTCTCGCTCAAGTCTGATGGGCCCATTTTCTTTCTCCTCACCTGGAAGAGTCCTCTGAAATTTGGACACCCCCCGTCCCACCCCAGTCGCCCCAGGCCTCGGAACCAACACTCTCCTGCCTTACTGAGATTTTCACATTTCTGTGGGGTAGTCAATTCTGCATCAAATAGGGTTACTTTACTCCACTCCGTTCCTGGAGTTGGTCTCATGGAGACTGGGAATCTGGGGGGTGTCACATAATGACTGGGCAAGTAGACACCTTGGATCTTACGAGGTATTATTTGCATGCAAACTGAAGGTCCATCTCATTGAGATATTTTCCCTTTTGGGGACTGGGGCTGGCCTTGCAGGGGCTAAACTGAAGGTGGGTCAATACCTGAACTGCCTCATTGAAGAGGTGAAAGGCAGCGGAGGAGTCGTTAGTCTGGCTATTGGTCAGTCAGATGTTTCTACTGCCATTGCTACTGAGGAGCAGAGCTGGACCCTCAATAACCTGCTGCCAGGACTGGTGGTCAAAGCCAAGGTACAGAAGGTAAGCTGTTGGTTACTGTTTTCTAAAATAAAATTGATTCTTACTGAAGTGGCAGTGTACGCGATCTAAAACCATGCTGTCCAGCAGGGTGGCCACGTTTGCCCATTAAATGCTTGAAATACAGCCAGTGCCACATGTCTAAATGCTAATGTTCTGGATATTTTAGATACGTTTGAATGACATTAAATAAATATTAGTTTGTTCTCTGTTCCGTAGTGTTTAAAATGTGGCCGCTAGTGAACTTACAGCGGTTCGCCTGTATCTCTGTTGCACAATGCTCATCTGAATGCTGTCTGATCTCTCCTAAGCCCCATCTTTAACTTTCAGCTTCTCTTTTAAGTTTCTGTGTTTCTAAATTTTGACGACTTCTAGATAAGGAACTTCTGGTATCTTGGTTTAGCAATTTTAGGCATTGAGTTTTAACTTCGTATCAAGGTAGATGAAGATTCGACTCAGACTTTCCTTCCTCTTCTCTTCCAACAGATGTTTATTAAGGTTTTGGTAAATCTTTAGTGTTTAAATTACTTAAATATTACTGCTGAGTGAGGTAATATGCTTTGTGTTTTGAATAGCTTTTTTCCAGGGCTTTTATAATCAGCTTTATTTTTGTCATTTGCTAAGTTATCTTCCTACTGGTCACTGTTTCTTCATACACCTTATAATTATTTTCCTCCCTCTATGGGATTTTTTCCATGTTTTCGAACCTAAATAATCTCTCAGTCACCTTTTTTCTATCTGGAGTCGCTTTTACTGCTCTGCTCTGATCTAGACAGGTAGCTGATGACCTGGGCCTTCCCTTCTGTCATCCTGGACCTTTCTTCCTCTCTCCTGTGTTACAGTTTTCCTTGTATAGCATAACCCACCAGGATCCTTCCCTCCTCTCTCTTGTGTTGGAGTCTTCTTTGAGTACGTGTATTTCTTTTGGTTTACTGCCTCATCTTAAATGCAGCACATTTTCTAGAAGCATCCTCAAAGAGGTATGTGATGAATTGATTTCTGGACCTAGTGTGTCCGTGATTCCCGAGACCACACCCAGATTCCACGATTCCCTAGAAAGTGTCACAGGACTCAGCATATAGGGGTGCTCACTGCTTTATTAAAGGGTGGCAGAGCAAAATCAGCAGATGGAGAAACCTGGAAGAAACCAGGTGTGACCATCAGGAGATCTCTCCTCTGGGATCACAGAGGGTGTCCTTAACTCCTCCAGCAACGAGTACAGCATGGGAAACACTGCCTACCAGGGAAACTAATCAGAGAGAGGAACCCAAGGGTTTTTATTAGGGCCTGATAACAAATGTTCCTTCTGCGTGTCATGTGTCAAAATTCGAGACTCTCGTAAGAAATGTGATTGTTTAGGATAAACCATATTGTCTGGGCGTGGTGGAAACGCTCCCCAAATCTAAGTTCTAGACCTAGCCATGGGGTAACTTTGCAAATAGGTTTTTCTAAGCAAATAGGTTTTTCTAAGGATCACAGAATGCAGCCTTGCACTATTAACTCTTTTCTGCACACCTTTATTTCCCTTTATTTTTTTCTACTCACTCAAGAGATTGATAGGTCAAAAGAAATCAGAAATTTGAGTTCATTATCCCCATTGCCACCTGGCCTCTGCTGCTGTTGAAAAGCCTGATGTTGTTTTGATTTCTCTTTGTATGTGTTGTTTTCTTTCTGTAGCTATTGAATGATCTTGTTTTTAAAAATGTGTGATGATGTGCTTTTGTATGGCCCTCCTCTCCGTTCATTGGTGCTGGACTCCTATAATCCAGAAATGCAGATTCTTCAGTTCTGAGAGTTTCTTATATTATCGTGGGTTTTTTTCCTCCCAATTTTAAAATTTAGATTTAAGTCACATATAGTTAAGAGTCACCCTTTTAAAGCATATAGTTCAGTGGTTTATAGCGCATTCACAAAAATGTTCAGCCATCAACACTACTGCATTGTAAAACATGCTATCGCCCCCTAAGAAACCCTGTAACCATTGGTGGTCACTCTTATTTCTCCCTCCCTTTCCCTGACAACCACAGCCTTTTGTCTCTAGATTTGCCTGTTGAGATTATTTCATGTAAATGGAATTATGTAATAGGTGCCCTCTTATGTCTGGTTTCTTTCACTTAGCACAGTATCTTCAAGGTTCATCCATGTTCTAGCATGAATCCATAATTCATTCCCTTTTATGACTGAATAATACTCCAGCATACGGATAAAGCACATTTTCTTCATCTATTGGTAGACGTTTGACTTACTTCCACTTTTTAATTTTATGAATAATGCTGCGGTGAAATTTGTGTGCAGGTTTTTGTGTGGACATACGTTTTCATTTCTGTTGGGTATATACCTAGAAATGGAGCTTCTGGGTTGTATGGCAGCTGTATTTCTGAGGAACTTGAGGAACCGCCAAGGTGACGGCACTGTTTTACGTTTCCACAACAGTGTAAGGGGTCCAGTTTTGCTACATCCTCACAAACACTTGTTTTTATGATCTTTTTATTTTATTTATCTTTTTAATATAGCCATCCTGATGGATGTGAAGTGGTATCGTTGTGGTTTGATTTACATTTTCTTTTTGTTTTTTAAAAGGAAAGGTAGAGGCAGGAATGAAGGCCAGTAGACAGGCAGGAAGAGAGAGGAGGAAGAAGCACTTTATGTCTTTTCATTTAGTTCACACTGGTTCCTCCCTGGGCCCAGGACTGGAACCCAAGGGTGTGTGGCCTGCCTCCTTTGACATCGATTGACCCAACCGCTGCTCCACCAGGGTGTGTTGATTGACATTTTCTAATGTGTAGTGCTGTTGAGCATCTTTTCATTTGGGCATTTATTTTCTTTGGGTAAATATTTATTCAAAACTCCTCTATCCATTTTGAAATCAGGTTGTCTTTTTATTGTTAAATTATAAGAGTGTTTTATATATCTGGGTAATAGTTCCTTGTCAGATCTTATTTTTCTTTGTTTTTGAATGTATTGGTCTTTTTTTTTTTTTTTCTGGAGCTCCTGCTAATGTGATGTTAGAGTTCATGGATCCATTCTCTAATCTTCACACTTTCCCCTCCCTTTTTTCTTGGTCTGTGCATGTATTTGTATATACCTTACACTCTGAGAAAGCCTCTCAACTTTTTTGTTTTGTTTTGTTTTTTGTTTAAGACGACTGAAGGCAGGCAAGCAACAGATAGGAAGGAAGAGAGAGGAGGAAGAAGATATTATTTATTTAGTTGTTCATTTTAGTTGTCCCACCCCAGGCAGTGAACCTGGATCCTTGGACTGTGTATGTAAACTGCCGCAGGTGCGGCCTTAACACCTGAGCCACCAGGGCACACCTGAGTCTCTAACTTTTAGCTTCCCCATTTTCTGTTGAATTTTTGTTTTGACTGCTTAACTGAGTGAGGCACTGAAGATCTGCTAAGGGGTCTTACCTGAGGGGACTTATTCACTGGCTGACTTAACTGTCAGGATACTACCATACTTTTTTTGGGCAACCTCCAGATGATACTGTTAGAAGTCTCTTTTGACATCTTAGATTTCTCTAGAAAGTATCTACTAATCTCCGCCCAGGCTGACTAAGAGCCAGATGGGACAAGGGGCTGGATTTCTCTGTATCTGTGCGATATTCTTGATTAACATTTTCAGGGTTTACACTCTTCCTGTGCTTTGAATCTGATACAGTTTTCCCAGGAACAACTCTCCCATCTTCTGTGGGGTGGGGAGAGGACTGGAGCCTCTAGGGTGGTGAGCGGACTTGTGGTCCTGACTTAGTTTTCCTGATTTCAGTCACAAACCTCATTGCTCTCTTTTGAGGTACCTAATTCTTTATAGCCTTTGGGTGGGCCGGGGGGAGTCTATATGATGAATTGACTTGCTCTTGATTAATTTCTCCCTTTTGCAAGCACTTGGGTTTCACCTTTTTAGTCTGGGCAAATCACCAAGATACCAGTCATTTGTCCACGTCAGCAGGCTGACAGTGTCCGAGGATCTTGTGGAAAGCACCTTCCATCTCTAGGGCAGCCCCCGAGGGGGAGGCTTGATGTTTTCTTGGACCAGAAGGGAGGTGGTCTTACTGAATAAAGGAACAGCCAGTACTGGCAGTTGTCCTGCCACTTTAATTGCATGAGGAGAAGGATGGACAAGAGTTAGCCAAGGTAGGAGAGACTCACAATCACCGTGGAGAGATGACAGTGGGGTTTAACATAAATAGCATTGCTCATCCTTTGTGCCTTCCAGAGATGTTTTCATAACTTTGTTCTGTTCATTTCTAGGTGACTCCACATGGCCTTACGCTAAACTTTCTCTCCTTCTTCACTGGCCTGGTTGATTTTATGCACCTGGATCCGAAGAAATCTGGGACCTATTCCCCAAATCAAGCAGTAAGAAGCAGTGTGTCTGTTCTTGACTCCAGTTGTGTCCCAGCTGGCTGCCCAGTGTTGGTTAACTGTCATGGGTGCTAGGGCCGCGTGTGTCCAGGAGGACAGGGCAGGTGGGGAAGAGAGTGTTCCTGGAAAGATCACAGGAGACGACCAATGGTTATCTCTGGAGATGGAGATTAAGAGCCTGTGGGGAGGGCAGCTTTTTGTTTTTGTTGTATATTCTTTCATGTAGTTTGATTTTTTTGGCGAGTGATTCATTTGCTTTATAATCTAAAGTATTTTAGAAGCATATTAACATAGAAGAGCAAGATACGTGTTTAAATAGAAAAAAAATGTGGTTTAAAAATGTGTTCTGAGCAGTATAGATCCAAATTTGAAAAACTTAAAAAGCACTCCTGATTGCAATCCTAGATGATTATGCAGTCAGGTGTAACCCAGTGATTGCCTCTGGGTGGTTTTCTACCTTTATCTAAATACTGACATTTTCTACAAAGAACATGGCTGGCTATTCAGGGAAAAATTGAACTCTATAATATTCAGAGTTTAAGAAAAAAACCTAATGTGATTTTTATTTTTTAATAATAATGCATGCAAATGGATGCCATAGAAACACTTTTTAAAAAAGTAAAAATGGATTTTCCACCACCTAGAGATATTGTTCACATCTTGATGAACCTCTTTCTAGAGATTTTTTCCTCCCTGTGGTAACATTTGTGTCCAGAGTTTAGGTATTTTCCGTGCAGTAACCTTGTGCTCAGAGCAGGCTGTCTGGTGTGTTTCAGATGAGCCTCTGATGTAGTGACACTGGCGTATGAATTCTGTCGCATCTGCACCGTTAGTCTCCTGCTGTTGATGGCTCTTTTCTTGACCGCGAGTAAGGCTTGATAGAGTTGGACAGTCTTCTACGACATTTTGTTCGAGTTTTCCACATGTGGCTTGATTGTACAAGCCAGTTTTAGTGCTTATCTCTATCGTCTGGGCAGCATAGGGAGAATATTAACCTCAGGAAGTCTGCTCCGGGGCCATTCTCCCCTGGCTCAGTAGGCCCTTTCTGTTTTCCAGGTCAGGGCCTGTGTCCTCTGTGTCCACCCTCGAACCAGAACTGTGCGGCTGAGCCTGCGCCCGATCTTCCTGCAGCCTGGGCGCCCACTCACCCGACTCTCTTGCCAGCACCTGGGAGCTGTGCTGACTGACGTTCCTGTCCAGGGCTTCTTCAACAAAGCTGGGGCCATTTTCAAGCTGGAGGGTGGGGCTCTGGCCTATGCCCAGGTACGGATGCTCATTGTTTCATGAGGAATCTAATCACCAGAAGGCTTTGGGACACATGAGTCCTTTTCTCCTCAATACTGGTTTCCTATTTTTAAACATCCCCACGTATGGCAGACTCTTCAGAGGGACTAGAACAATGCCTTAGAATTGATTTGATGTATCTGATACCTGGCTGAGAGCAGGCAAAGACTGAGTTAGCATCTATACTCGGGTTTGGCAAAGATTTTCTTAAAGGGCATCATAGTAAATAAATACTTCAGACTTGTGGGACATATGATCTCTGTCCTAACCATTCAGTTCTGGTGTTAGAGCCCTAAAGCAGGGTATATAATGAATGGATGTAATTGTAGTCCATTCAAACTTTAATTTACAAAATTAGGCGCTGGCTCGAGAGCCGTAGTTTCCTGACCTCTGATATGGACTGTGTAGAGTCTTTGATGGTAAAGAGCGGTTTTTCAGTTTGTGGAATTACTTACTGATGTCTTAAAATTTTATTGTGGAAGAATTATTTTAACTGGTAATCAAAGTACTATGTGTTGTACAAAGTATGATGTGTTCAGTTGTCTTATTGTGCTTTAATGTCTGAGTACCTCAGAGCTCTTACCTCTGCCTTGTCCTTTATCACCTGGTACTTTGTAGTTCAGGCATCTCTCCAATTCTAAGAAAGCCTTCGATCCCAAAACCTTCAAGCCAGGGAACACTCACAAGTGTCGAATCATCGACTACAGCCCAATGGATGATTTGGCTCTGCTCTCTATGCGGAAGTAAGTCTATCATTAGCATGTGTGGGTTGTAGAGCTGTGCTCCGTACAGATGCGTATTTGCACTCTCTTGGCCTGCCTTAGTGAGGGTTTCTTTCCTTTCTTGCTAACACGAATGTGGAAGCCCTGGATTTTAGGCAGCCTCTGTTCTAGTTTGTTTAACCTTGTATTTTCTTTTTGTTCTAGGTCGATCATTGAAGCTCCGTACCTGAGGTATCATGACATCAAGCCTGGGGCATTGGTAAAGGTGAGACCACTGTTCTGTCATTAGATACTCTCCCACTTTCAGACATTCTTTAGTTCACATTCTTTGTCCTTATGTTAGCACATTTAAAGTCATGTTCCCTGCCTCTGCCTGCTCATTGGGATTCCTTTCTCTTCCCAGGGCTAGCTTGTAATCAATTTCATGTTAAAGTCTCACCGTACCCCCCCAGCTGCACAGAGCAGTAGGTCCCAGGTCCTGGGATGTGATGCTGTCTGTTAGACCAGGCTCAGGTCAGTCTCCGGTCGTTGAGCGAGCTGGGGTATTTGCAAGAAGCCAGCTGCACTTGCCTCTCCTGTCTGACTGTTTAGTCCCAGTTGAGCAGCGAGCTTTCCTTTACATGTAGAGTTCTTTCTTTGGAGACATAGTCTCTGCCTTTAGACAATATGTTTATAAGACAAAGCACTTGCTCACGCAGAAGGATGTGAGGTTCCATAAATAAACCCAGCTTCATCCAGATCAATGTGGGGTGTGTGCTTTTCTTGAAAGAGATCTGGAAGTTAGCCCAGGAGGCTGGGCTCTTCAGCGAGGCGTGGCTGCTGCGGTGTAAGAGTTGGAGGAAAGGGCATTCTCGAGGCATTATGGCATCTTTTCTTTGGACCCCCAGGGCACAGTACTGACCATAAAGCCCTATGGCATGCTGGTGAGCGTGGGCAGACAGATCAAGGGCCTGGTGCCGCCCATGCACCTGGCTGACATCCTGCTGAAGAACCCAGAGAAGAAGTACCGCGCCGGAGACGAGGTCACATGCCGGGTGAGCCTCCCCAGTGTGTCTGTTGGGGTTTTGTGCAGATGGAAAGAGAGCAGCGCCTCTCCATTGAAGTTTTTGCCTTTTTCCACAAAATGACCTCATGCCATCTGTGTCTGTTGTCGGGGAGAGAAAACCGGTCCCTGCCCTTGGGAACTGTGTCGTGTAAGCGAGAGTTCAGTGTCCATACATGAAGAGAACAGCCGTGTGTGTGACCTTTTGTATAATCTGTATGCTGGGATCGTATCAGAAAGGGGCATGAGGATGGCCTGGGGGACACTAAGAGTCACTGATGATGTCAAAAGTAGCTGCCATATAATGTGTATTCTGTGTCAGGGCTGTGCTAGGCATATGCCATGCTTTATTTCATTTGTTCCTTAAACAGGCCTATAAAGTTAGTAGTATTCTCATTTTGTAAGTGGGGGAATTAAAACTTAAGAAAACCAAGTATATTGTCCAAAGCCAAGATTGAAAACTGGCAGAACTGTTTCAAATTCAGTTTAATATGACAATATCTTTTAGATTCCTGGCAGGGATGGAATGAGCTAGAAAGGATGGGGAAGATTTGGAAGACAGAGGGAGGAACGAGGGAGGAACGAGGGGTGGCTCAGGCACAGAAATAACGCAAACAAAAATGCCGACACTTGGGCCGATCTGCAGCAAAGACTAGAATCCCAGGAAAGGCTTCACAGCATTGTGAATATTCAGTGTGCCGCTCCAGAATGCTGAGCACAGTACCTGGTGAGCGCAGGCACTCAGAGTGTTAGGTTTTCTTATTTTCATTTTGATTCATTGTTAGTGAGTCACTAGAGGTATTAATTTCTCACTGGTGCGACATTTCATAGTCATGGGGTCCGGGGGTTAGACGTGGAGGCGTTTCTCTGCCCTCACAGAGATGGCTTCCTGAGGGATGGGCGATGGTTGGGTCTGTCGGTCTTCGTTCATGGCTAATACGCAGCAGTCCTGAGGTGGTACATGATGTAGCCACTCGTTCTGCCGGAGGAGGTGCCGTGGCCCAGGAGGGAGCTAGGCAGTGTAGAGGACCGCAGGGCGTTAGTGAGTGTGCTGCCCGCCCAGGAGCGGGTGAACACAGCAGTTTAGTGGAGAAGTACATTCGACATCGCGATTACTACCTGCATTGTCTTGCAGCGGGAAGCAAGGAGGATCCGCAGCTGAGATGATTCTCAGAGGAAAAGCGAGAGCAGGCCCTTAGGGACTGATCGTGGCCTTTGGGGTCGGGGGCCGGCGGAGAGTAGCTCGGCGGCTCCCTCGATGACGGGAAAGTTGATGATAGCCAGTATCCTTTCTCTAGGTTTTGCTTTGTGAACCTGAAGCCAAGAAGTTGTTGATGACGCTGAAGAAGACCATGGTTGAGTCCAAATTACCTGCCGTTACCTGCTATGCTGATGCCAAGCCTGGTCTGCAGACACACGGCTGCATCGTCAGGGTCAAGGACTATGGCTGCATTGTGAAGTTCTACAGCGATGTGCAGGGGCTGGTGCCCAGGCACGAGCTCAGTGCCGAGTATGTCCCTGACCCGGAGAGAGTCTTCTGCGCCGGCCAGGTAACCCTTTTCCCGATGGCCTCCTACGCTTGGTGACCCCGTGAATGCAGATTCCAAGGAGTTGCAGGCGGACTGCTTTTTTTTGTCATAATATCAAGAGTTTATTTCTTCTTAATTGATTATATTGAAGGCTCCCATGAATGCACACATCTAAAAGCTTTGCGTACCACATTTGAACAGGATTCTCAACAAACCCTTGTCTCATCTTTCCTGATAATGTCCCGGGACCCTAGGCCCTTGTCTTCGTCTTTTCTGATAACATCCTTGGACCCTCTTATATTGTTTTGACTAATGTCTTGTAGTAACATTTGTTTTTAATTACAGTTATTCTCTACATTAAAATAATTTCCTGTGTATGGGTTCCCCATTAGGAGGGCAGCTAGTTCAGGGCTGAGAAGAGCACTTTGGGTTAGTGGGCCTGAGCCAGCTGAGTGGAGCGATGGGGACGGGACAGAAAGACCATCAAGAGGTTTGGCAGGAGCTGCCAGACGCGTGGCCCGCAGGCCTACGACCAGGAGGGAGTTAGTCTTTCTGACACACCGGTGTCGCTCATGCTGAAAATGGTTCTGAGGACCCTTTTACCACAAGGAGCAGTGTCCTGACATGAGTCTGGGTCTCTCTAGGAAAAGATAATGCTTTTAAACTTGGGTTTTACTCAGAATTGTGTTTCTGTCTTCCTTTCACCCAAAGAGCTAGCTCGTGGGGGATGTGTAGCTCTCAGTATACTTGTTCTTTTCACTGCCTTCTGATCTGACCCAGATGCTTGCGGTCCCCAGGGCCTCTGCAGCACTGGTGGGGCCCCTTACTCCAGGCCTAGAGGGCCCGCTGGGAGGAGTCAGCCAGGCAGCTGTGGTTTCTCGCCAGGTGGTGAAGGTTGCTGTCCTCAACTGCGAGCCATCCAAAGAGAGAATGCTCTTGTCCTTCAAGCTGCTGAGTGAGCCAAAGAAAGAACATACTGGACAGAGTCAGAAGAAAAGGGACATTAACGTGGGACAGGTACCTGGGCTTCTCCAGACAGGTTATTTACGGTGGCAGGGAGCAGGGTGCCTCTGACTCATGGACCCCTGGAAGGGACAAATTGAGGTAACTAGGCAAGATTCTGGGGCAAGAGAGAATTGAGGCCTGCGTGTGCATTTCGTCCTGTGTTTGGGCAAATGCAAGCTGTCCAGGAAAGGGAAATTCTGTCTGGTGTGGCTTCTCAGCAGTGTCCTGCAGCCCTCCTTCCTCTCTACAAAGAGGCTGGGAGTCTGCATCTCTGGGGCCCAGGAGGGAATGGGGAGAGGAGCGAGTACACCAGTGGGTCCGGCGTGTGCGGGTGTGTGCGGGTTTGTGTGCGTGCTGGGGTGTGGGTGGGGCTGGCAGGCTGGGGTATGGAAGTAAGCTTCTGCCTTGATCTTACCTCTCAGTGGTCCCTGGTGCTGCAATGTGTGGGGCCTGCAATCCCCTGGGGACCCAAATGAAGCTGCTTGCTGCATAAGACAAGTCATTTTTTTCTTTTTCTTCCCTGGGTAGTTGGTGGATGTGCAGGTTTTAGAGAAGACCAGAGACGGGCTGGAGGTGGCTGTCCTGCCTCACAACCTCCCTGCTTTCCTTCCCACGTCTCATCTGTCGGATCATGTCTCCAATGGCCCCCTGCTGTATCACTGGCTCCAGGCAGGTGATACCCTTCACAGAGTCCTGTGTCTGAGCCAGAGAGACGGGCGTGCTGTATCCTTTCCTGGTTCTGTGGCACTGCACAAGTGGAGCAGCCGTGGGCCCTTAACTTGGAGAACGCTGGGTCAGGCTCTGCTCTTCCTTAGAAACTCCAAGGGGCAAAATTGGCCATTTGACTTCAGAAATACCTCTAAAACAAACCAGTGACCCCGCCTATGTTTCCCCACTGTTCCCCTGGTGAGAAGTCAGCACAGGATTAGTGTGATGCAGCAGGTGATGCTGGGGTCAGGGCAGAGGACTCCAGGACATGCAGGAGGGGACAGTGGGCAGGATAAACCCTGGAGCATGTCTAGGCTTCTAGGGATGGTCGGTGCTTAGCCTTCTGGTTCTAACAGTTATCAAGGAAGCAGTGTCTTTCCTTCCTGCTCCCACTTTCTCCCTCTTCCCCCACCCTTACCCTGGAAAGCTCAGGACATCTCCTTAGGTCTTGGTGCTCTAAGGAGAGCACTGCCTCTTCTCCCACAGGATGTAAAAGGAGATCTGAGAGTGAAGGTAGGCGGAGGTGGCGAAATCAGGTTGGTGTGTGATGAGGCTTGTGATGAGGCTTGTGCCAAGGCTGATGGGTACATACTGCAGGGACGGGGCGTTTCATTTGTGCTCCCCTCAAGTAGCCTGGAGATGAGTTCACAGGAAAGGAATAAAAAGTGGGTCCTAAGCTTTATGAACCTCAGAGTCACCCAAAGGCTTCTTGAAACCCAGCTTGCTGGGACCCGCCCCAGAGTTCCCAGTTCAGCGGGTCTGGGGCAGTGCTTACTTAGGACTTGCATTTCTGGCACACTGGTGACTTAGCGGTTGACTACTGGATGCTGTCCATACATCCCAGGGTGGTGGGAGAAGGGAGCGACCCAGAAGAACAGCTAAATAAATAAGGTGCTTTTCCTTCCCTTTCTTCCTGCCTGCTTGCCTGCCTGCCTCATCTCTTTAAAAAGAAACATAATTTGCATTTCTGACAAGTTCCAGGTACAGCTGCTGGTGGTGGTGGGCTGCATACCTGGAGACTCCCTGGAGTAGCAGACGGTGGGGGCTGGGGAAAGGAGGTGGGAGAGATTTCATCTGCCCTTTCTGGAACATTCCTTGATGAAGTACCACCAGCTCCTTTGCAGGAAGCCAGCTTTGGTCACCACTGTAGAAGGTGGCCAGGATCCCAAGAGTTTCTCCGAAATCCACCCGGGGATGCTGCTCCTGGGTTTTGTGAAGAATATTAAGGACTACGGTGTGTTTGTCCAGTTCCCGTCCGGGCTGAGTGGATTGGCCCCCAAAGCGGTAAGTTCAGCTTCGCTCCACGCGTGAGGGCCTCTGAGACGAGAGCAGCGTCATGCAGCCTGAGGATGGGCAGGATGTAAAGACACTGGCAGAGGAACTGAAGTTCAGTCCATGCTGCTTTGGCCCACTGTGTGTCCTGCCACAGTCTCATCCTGTCGTTCACATGACAGCATTAGACAGGTCTCCACTGTGAAGGTACTAAGCTCATTTTTATACTCGGCATGTTTAGACGGGGATGTTGATTTTCCTGAGCAGCTGAGTATAGGTTTTTCAGCCTCCTGGGTTTTGGTGTCATGTTGTCAGACATCTTTGACATTATTACCCTCGCCCCAGGCCCTTGAATTGTAAGCCTATGGACTGGAAAAGATCTTAGTGATAGTTGGACCCCTCTGAAACCTCTGAGTAAGCTGAGACCCGTGAAGGGGAAGAGCCTTACCAAAGCCAGTGTCAGTAGATGGCTGGTGGCTGGTGCCTGCCACATAAAATGATCCTGATGTTTTTCTCTTTCCTAAGTGGGTCTCTCTGAGTTTTGTCTGGCAGATCTCGTTTGAATCCCACGCCAGGTCAGATTTTAAAGTGAAAGCAGAGGTGAGGGCCCTAGAACACGCCCCACACCGTGGGAGCCAGACAGCTGCCATGGGTGTTAGTGGCGCAGCTGGGCGCCCCTGAAGGCCTCTCCTTTGTTTTCACGGCAGGTAGAGCCGTGCTGGGGCAGCTCTGTGGGCTTTGTCCCCCACCCACACCCCTTCTGAGTGCGTTTGAGTTAGCTTAATGGAGGCTTCCTTTGCTTCTCCCTTCTTCCCTTCAGATCATGAGTGACAAATTTGTGACCTCCACAAGTGACCACTTTGTCGAGGGACAGACGGTGGTTGCAAAGGTGACCAACGTGGATGAAGAGAAGCAGCGGATGCTGCTGTCGCTGCGGCTTTCGGACTGCACGCTGGGGGACCCAGCTGCCACCAGCCTCCTCCTCCTGCGCCAGTGCCTGGAGGAGCTGCAGGGTGTGCGCAGCCTCATGAGCCACCGAGGTGGGGCAGGAGGCGGGCTGGGGGCGTCATGGGGAGTGTGCCTTGTGAGTGAGGCCTGTCTGTTGTGATGACTTGTAGGACTTCCCAGAAATTTAAAGTAAAAGATTTTATAATGGGATTCGAAATGGTCCAGCAGATCATTTGGGGTGGAGCTTAGTGAATGTGAAATGAACACCTTTGTTTGCCACCTAGGGTCAGGTGAGGTTGCTGCCGACACCTAGAACTGCCCCTTGCGTTCCCTCTCAGTGCAGAATAAATATTTCCCTTAGTTTGATGGCCTCGGGTTGCATGAATTCACTCATCTTGCCCCTTTTTGTTGCTTTGTTCAGAGATACATAGCAGATGAACAGAGAACAGGCCCTGTTGGAAAGACAAGGGACTGTCATCTGACCCTCCTAGACTTTGAACCGTTCTGCAGGGTCCCTAATGGACTTTGGGAGCAAGAGGCTTGAGAGGGTAGATTCCAAACAGCAAGAATGAAATTGAGAAACCAAAGGAAAGCAGAGGTTTCCGATACTTGTTGGCTCTTTTCATGAATTGTGGCCAGATAGGAATAGCAAGGGGCATAGGTCTTTTCTGCCTCAAGTAGGCGTCTTCATGAATATGGGGCATTTTTACCAAAAGTGATTTTACCTTCATGATGGGTCCAGCTCTCCTGTCCAGCGTGGCAGCACATTCCCAAAGGAAAAGAATGATGAACGTCGTGTCTTTTACTAATCCCTGTTTCCTCCGGACCTCCGGCAGACTCTGTGTTGATCCAGACGCTGGCTGAGATGACTCCAGGGATGCTCCTTGACCTAGAGGTGCAGGAGGTGTTGGAAGATGGCTCTGTGGTGTTCAGTGAGGGCCCGGTGCCTGGCCTGGTCTTGAGAGCCAGCAAATACCATCGGGCAGGTGCGTGCTTCTGTCTCTTCCAGAACAGTTGATGGGAAACTCTGCCCAGTGTTCCTCCTGGATACAGAATTGCCAGGCAGAGTATAGATGAGCTGAGTTAGGAGAATTTTTTGGCATGCCTGTTTTGTGTGGCTGTAAATCATGACAACAGAGTTGATTAAAGAAGACGAGAGTATCGATCCTTTTATTGTTCTCATGGGTAAATCTAGATTTTTGTGATTCCGGTCACATAGGTTAAGGTTCACCTGAAATTGTGCAATGAGAGCTAGACCCCGGGTCCCTTAGCCCGTATAGACCCGACATGTGTCCTCTTTTTATTTGGGGCCTCTGGGCTTGCTGGGCCCTTAGAGAGGTGCTAACTCCCATCCCCCTGCACTAGAGGGTGATCATCTTGTGCTTGGTTCCGCACCACAGGACAGGGAGTGAAATCCGGTCAGAAAAAGAAGGCGGTAATCCTACACGTTGATATGTTGAAGCTGGAAGTACACGTTTCCCTTTGCCACAGTTTGGTGAATAGAAAAGCTAAGAAGGTAAGTTTGCTGATGCATCACCCACTCTGGGAGTCCCGCACTCTGAATCCCATGCTCTTCGCTGGGGGCCGGCTCCCATAGAAATGTCGGTGGTGTGACTGCATGTGTCCAGGAGTCCCCAGTCTACTTCTCGCCTTGGCGTGGTTATTAAGAGCCTTGACTTGCTCTTTGTTCAACTGGTATGTTTTATGGTCACCCACATTTTAGGGCAAGCCGAGACTGCTCATGGGGGAAGTGGGCCAGGTGGTTGGGAGTCGGAGTCGGCGCACCCGGACGCTGACAGACTGCGGAACGGGCGTCCTGCCTGCAAGGGGCAGAGGCGGTTAGCGCCATCTGGTTGTTACCAAGTGGAGGCCTCTGGGGATGGTGTTGCTAGATCTTTGATATTTAAGAGAGGGTAGAATTTTGATTTTGATTTTAAATAAATGTTAGAAAGGAATATTTTTTTTAATTTCATGAGCCACTCAAAACAAGTCTGAGGGCAGCCCTGGTCGCCAGGCTGTTCATCCACTCCCACTCCGCCCCCCTGCACACTTTTGGGTGACAGATGAGTGGGTTCAAAAGAAATCTCAAAGTTAGTAGTCTTTTTCTCTAGATGCTGTATGTATTTGGTTATTAAGCCAGCTAATTACATAGAGTATGAAACAGAGTTATATAAATAAAATCCTTAATTCGGATTGCTTACAGTTTTTAAAGACATTAATTTACTATTTATTGAGGTAGCTTTGCTTTACAAAATAATATAAATGCATACTTGCAGGTTTCCCATTTCTCAAGCTATGATGACATTCTGTGCCTGCTACCAAATTACCAAAAGTCCTTCGTCATTGTCCGTTGGACCCCACCACCCCTAACTCCTTCCCCTCCCCCGTTTCCTATTGGTAACCTCAGGTCTGTTGCTAATGTCCAAAGATTGGTTTTTGTTTAGTTTGTTCCTTTGTTTTGTTTCTTTATATTCCATAGATGAGTGAGATCATCCGGTGTTTGTCTTTCTTCTTCTGATCTATTTCACTAAGCATCATCCCCTCTAGTTCCATCCATGTTGTTGCAAATGACAGAATTTCATCTTTTCTAAGGACTGTGTAGCATTTCATAGTGTATAAATACCACATCTTCTTTTTCCAGTCATCTGATGATGGGCATTTAGGTAGTTTCCCATTCTTGGCTGTTGTAAATAATAAATTGCTTATAGTTTTAAGACTAAGAAATAGAAAATAATGCCAACCCCTCACTATGTTTTCTCGCAGGCTCCTATTCCGTTTTATCTTCCAAGTGAAGCTGGCGCGTATAAGGACATGAGCAGTTTGAATTTTAGGGAAAAATAGTCCAAATGCCTTGCGCATTATAATACCCAGTAATGATGACTGCTTATTAAATGACTGAAAGTGAATAGATTGGGTGGAGAGCTGTAGGACTAAGAGAGACAGGAACCACCATGTCTTAACGCTGGTTAGAGATCACCTGACTATACGCAGCAGTCATCTAAATAACCTAAAATGTCTGATTTTATTAGTTTTAGGATCAGACCTAGGAATATGAGTCAAAACAGAAGCTAATGCCAGGTGATTTTGATGTTTATTCAGGCCATCTCAGTGTTGAGGAGGGGAAAGCTAGCCCAGGGAGCAAACGCTAACTGGTTACACAGCTCAGGCTCACCTTGGGTCCCCTGGTCTCCAGAGGGTTTATGAGTCTGAGCTCTAAGTTGAAGGAGGTGGGTTCTCTGTTTTCCAGCTGAAGAAAAACAGTAAACATCAGGCAATTGTGCAGCACCTAGAGGAGTCCTTTGCCGTCGCCTCCTTGGTAAACACTGGCCACCTGGCAGCTTTCTCCCTGACCTCCCACCTCAACGACACCTTCCACTTTGACTCAGAGAAGTTGCAGGTAGGACAAGGAGTCTCCCTAACCCTCAAGACCACAGAACCAGGAGTGACAGGTCTTCTTTTGGCTGTTGAGGGGCCAGCTGCGAAGAGGACCATGAGACAGACCCAGAAGGACTCCGAGGTGGTTGATGAGGATGAGGAAGTGGATCCAGCTCTGGTTGCAGGGACTGTGAAGACGCACGCCCTGTCCGTTGGGGATATAGTCACAGGGACTGTCAAATCCATTAAGCCCACCCATGTGGTCGTGACCCTGGAAGATGGCGTCATTGGCTGTATCCATGCATCCCACATTCTAGATGACGTTCCAGTGGGCACCTCTCCTACTGCCCAGCTGAAAGTTGGGAAGACAGTCACAGCCCGAGTGATTGGCGGGCGAGACATGCAGACATTCAAGTATGGAGGCTTTGGCGGGCAGGCTGGCTTTGAGGGGAGATGGTTGTCATTGTGGGAGGAGGAATGGGAACGTGGTTAAAAGTTTTATGTAAGTCAGATTCTCTTTAGGGTAACAAAAGCAGTCATCAAAATAATTTTTTTTTAATGGAATATAGTGTGGTGACTAAGCTTGGGTTGAGTCAGACCTGGATTTGAGTTTCGGATTTGTCACTTACAATTACGTGACCATGACCGACATGGTTACTTCACTGTCAAGTCATGTTTTCCTAATATGTGAAGTGAGAGAAATGGCAGCAACTATGCTGTAGGGTTCTTGTGAAGACGGAGAGAAACGTCTCGTACGTAATGTGCCTAGCAGATAGACAAGCAGACAAATAATTACTGCTTAGTAGAGGTCCTCTTACCATATTCCTTGATTAACTCATTTACTTTGCATTGTTATTATAGTAGAAGAATCTTACTGTAATAAGAAGAGCAAAAAGATGAATTCAAAGTCTGGCCAATAGTTGGCCTATTTTATGACTAAGGGTCTTTGATAACTCATTTATCTCCTCCAGACCTCAGATTACTCATTTTTTTAGAATGAAAGAGTCTGAGTACATAACCTGTAAGGAAAATTCTTTCCAGAGTTTAATAACATGACGAATCTACAAAAATCAGACAAGTTGTCTCCTTAACTTTCACCTCAGCAGGTGAGACTGGCAACCCCCAGGCCTGAACTCTGCAGTGGGTGCAATGCCAGGAGAGCAGACGGGTTTTTTTAAGTTCGGTTTGTGGGAAGTAAAGAGAAATTCTCATCTCCGGGTTATGGTGTTACAGAGAATAGGAATTGACTTGACCTTATTTGTTTCTCCAGGTTTCTCCCAATAAGTCACCCCAGATTTGTTCGAACCATCCCGGAACTAAGTGTTCGGCCAAGGTGAGGAGGCCTCTAGCAGAATGCTTTCATGGAAAGTTCTGGCCTTTGGAGTTGGGAAGCTGAGTTCTAATCTCGAGTCTGTCAGTGTTAAGACTTTATTTTGCCTCTCTGTATAGGTTGTCTTAATTCTTTAATGGGGATATTTGGCCCCCATGGGCTGGTTAGAGGGATTATATGACTATTAATGTAAAAGCTGTATTCGTGGCTGGTATCAGTATAAAGTCTGATTGCAGTTCTATCCGCATGTAACCAAAACAAACATTTTTGTCCTCAACCCAGTTTTCTAGAATTGAGTAATTCCCCAAATAAACCAGAATACCTGTTCTTTGACCACTAGAAGCAAACCTGGAATTTTAGGTCATGCTCCTGTAGACCCCGCATAAAGAAGGGTGTTCCATGAGGATTTGGGGAGGAGAATTTATCAGTTTCATGGGCAGGTGGAGCCTGATTGTCTGTGACCATGTTTCCAGGAGATTTTAGACATTTTGATCCATAGGCTTCCTGCTCTGCTTCCTCCATGAAAACACAGCTGTCCGCTGTGCCTGGGGCTGTTGTGGAAGTCGTCTCTAAAATGCCTTTCAGAGGGCAAAGTTTGGTTGGCATTTTGAAGGCATCAGAATAGAAGTGAATGTGTCTGAGAAAGCTTGTGTCCGCGGTGGGGAAATCATTCTGGAACTCTGAGTTCCAGAGGCTCACACTGGGGACTTCACTGATAATCCTTGGGTTACGGGACAGGGAGACTCGGTGGGTAGACACATTCCCTTTTGTTTAATATGTGGATTCCTCGGGTTTGTGTTTTGACCGCATCTTCCTCTAGCCTTTTTTGGGAAAACAGAGACCTCATCTTACTACTTTTCCCTCTTCAGTCTCTTCACCTGTGAGGTGTGATGTCGTTTCATTAGGCATTGAGACCAAGTGGTTTATCTAAGCTAAGAATTCGTTAATTTAATTAACTCCGAGAGGGGCCAGCCACTGACCTTTGTGGGAAGACCCATTGTGATCCTAAACGGTTTTTCTCTTTTTAAAAGAGAGGAAGGTGGGAAGGGAGCAGAGGAAGAAGCATTGAAAGAAAGAAGGAAGGAAGAGGAGGAAGAAACATCTTTATTTAGTTGCTCACTTTTGGCTTTTCACCCCAGCCCAGGTCTTGAACCCCGATGCTTGAGCCGCAAGGGCGTGCTCCAATCCTAATGGTTTTGCCCCTCAGAGTGTTAGACCCTCATTAACTCGCACTGCTGCTGTTTGTCCACCTGCCTGCCTGGGGAACCATTATGAGCCAGAGCGCGCTGCTTGGCTTTAGCAGTGTGGGCCAAGCCAGGGAATGGGTGCATGCAGTGAGGCAGTGGGGGTGTAGAGTCACAGTGACACACAGACAGATGGACAAACGCTAGCACATCATCTGTGCATCTGTGTTGTATTGTTACTCGTTTACTACTGAGAAACACAGTGTAAACATGCTGTATTTCATGAATGCTTCTGTTTTAAAATACAGGCATGAAAACGTTTACTTACTTGACACTGTTGACTTATTAAAGACGTAGTCATGTTTTTATCCCCCACTTACATACGGTCATCCTGTGCTCAGAGAATGCCGTCTGTCTAGAGTTGGGTTCAGGGTGCTTGGCAGTCACGCAAGTGAGATGACTTCCTACCCAGTTACCCTTTGGGGGGCGGGGGGTGGGCAGGGTAAAGAGCAGAGCAGTCCAAGCATCAGAGTGTGTTTCTGGAATTTCTGCTGATTGATGTTTTTCTCTTAGTTGTGCCCTCCCTTCTTTTTTGCTATTACTCTTTTTAAATACATGCCCATGCTCTGTAACATCGCTAGACTTTTCATTTGCATGGTTGAAGCCATTGAAGAACTCTCTGTTTCTCCCTGCCACCCAGCCTCTGGCGACCACCATTACTTTCTGTTTCTTTGGGTTTGCTTGTTTAGAACCTAATATAAGTGGAGTCATGTACA
Organism: Solenodon paradoxus; assembly: GCA_004363575.1. Taxonomy (NCBI): domain Eukaryota; kingdom Metazoa; phylum Chordata; class Mammalia; order Eulipotyphla; family Solenodontidae; genus Solenodon; species Solenodon paradoxus. The sequence continues at coordinate 42,706 of RJWH01005487.1, forward strand.
GTCCTGTGACTGGCTTGATCACTTAGCATAATGTCCTGGGACTCATCGTGTTGTGCGTGGAGGGAATTTCTCCTGTTGCTGGACGGTCCTCCACTGCATGTAGGGACCATGTTTTCCTCATCCATCCATCAGCGGGTATCCACATCTGACTATTATGAGCAAACATACTTGTGCAAGAGTTTCCTAGAGATTCTCTTTTCAGGTCTTCTGGTTGTGTGCCCAGAAGTAGAAGTGTTGGGTCACAGGCTTAGTTACAGCTTTTACTGTTTGAGGAGCCTTCCGCACCATCTTCCACACAGTCCTACCAGTAGTTCCCCACATCCTTGCCAACACTTGTAATTTTCTTTTTGTGTGTTTTTTGTTGTTTTCACTCGCCATCATTAAAGATGTGATGTGATACCTCATTGTGGCCTTGATTTCTATCTCCCTGATGGTGGGTGACGTTGAGCCAGTTTTCATCTGTTGCATCTTATTTGGAGAAAAGTCCATTTATGTTCTGTTTTATAATTTCCCCCCCCTTTTTTAAAAAATTGTTGCATTGTCCCCTCATCTCTTATAAGGACATAGTGGATTAAGACTCAGCCTAGAGAGCCTCAATTTAATTTAATTGCATTTTTCACACTCCCCATCTTCAAATTCAGCCACATTCTGAGAGGAGGGTTAGTACTGCCTCCTATGAATTTGGGTGGAGGGGACACAATTCTGCCTGTAAGTCATTCAGTGTTAGCTATCTAGTGAGTACATTTTTTCATTCTTGTTCTGTAAGCATTAGAGACGATGTATGTAAATTGTCTTACCGTGCTAGGCACATAGATGCTCCTTTTACATGTGTGCGTGTTTTAAGAAATAAGGTTTGGCGCGCTCTGGAGAGCAGTGGATAAGCATAGTCCCATATAGCCCAACGACCCAGGTTCAAGTCTTGGGGCCAGGGAAGCAACCAAGATGAGCAACTAAATAAAACTACAAAAATTATTTTGTATGGTTTCCAAATTTTGCATGTGGCTTAGCTATACTTAATATTTTCCAACTTCGTTTTCTATTCAAAATTTTGTTTTTGAGATGTTACGTGTTTCAGTGCCTATAGTTAAAAATAGTAACCAATCCTACAAATGTGCCAAACTTTATCTGTTCTCAAACCGGAGGGCATTCAGGGTTGTTTCCAATGTTTCTCTTTTATAAAAAATGCTGCCGTGGACGTCCTTGGACTTGTTCCTTTGTGCATCCTCAGGGACGTCTCGGGTGTGGGACTAGTGACTGAGTCGCAGGAGTCGTGCACTTTGCACTTTGCTGATACAGAAGGTGTCCCTTGTTCTGTGCACTCCGGTACTTGGTGGTGTGTTTTACAGTCTTACAGTGTTTCTTGTGCCGTTTCAGTATGTTTCATTGTAAAGGTTATTTGAATTGGTACACTGGGCTGGCTTACAGTTCTGTGATTCTTGGGAGTGGTATGTTACTGATCACTTTCAGACCACATCTTACTGCTTTTCTGAGAAAAACAGTAGAGAATATCAAGAAAGTGGTGAAGACAGGGTCACCTAGGGCACAGAACCCTGGGTTTTTGAGTCAGGAGCTGTGCCTGACTTCTAGCTTAAAGTGAGTTGAATAATACCCGCCCTACCTCACGCACATGAGATTGTTGTCAGATTCAGTGAGAGTTGACATGTAAAAGCAGCTCTGCAAACAGTAAAGCAGTGGCTACGTTCTTACGAAAGAAGTGTGATTGCTTTTGTCTGATGTGTGAAGATTATTATTGTTCACAGCTAGGTGAGCGAGGTGGAAAAGATGTGCTCACCTGTAGTATTGTGCATGTTCTCTTTTAAGGAAAGACAGGGGGGTGCGGGGTGCGAGCCGGGGAGTCCCGTACCATCAGTCCCTGGCTCCCCAGGAGAGGGTGTCAAGCTGGAAGCCTCATCGAGAAGTTGATTTACTCTGTCCATTGCCTTTCTGCAAACAGCGAGCTGGAGAAGGGTGACCGCGTTGCTTTCGGCACATACTCCATCAGCCCCTTGGAGAAGATTAAACAGTATCAGGCCGGTCAGACGGTGACTTGCTACCTGAGGAAGGTGAGTGGGACACCCCGCAGCGCATGCAGGTGCAGTGCCATCCTTTTGGAAGAGCAGGGGAGAAACTGGAGGGGAGGCCTCAGCCCAGGGCTTTTCTGTTTCTATCATGGCAGTGGTGGGTATAGCACATCTCTGCTCCTCGAAATGTCTGATCGAACCTGGGAGCTAACACATTTCAGCAACCGCGAGCAACTCGGTTCCTTGTGTTCATCGATTAATCATACAAGTGGAAAGAAAACTGCAGAGCAAGGCAGGGTGAAGGCAGGATTGGATTTTAGATGCTTGCTTTCATAATATTCAAACAACATGTAACTAGGAGCCAGATTATGTGTTTTCACCTCACGTGGAAGAGGAATTCAGAAAAGGGAAGAGACCAGTCGTAACTGATTGGACTCTATTGGGGAGCTCTGTTCAGTTGAATCTGACCTCTGTTGGCTGAACTTGACCTTTGAACTTGAACTTGCTTTTTCTAAGTCCGTCTGTCACTGATACTTGTTATCCTTAGCTACTGGTGCTGCAGCTCTTTAGAAACCCCACACTGGTTTTAAGGCTCTTCATAATCTGACTTCATGTGCTTTGTGTGCCAGTCAGCTTGAAAACCTCCTCCCCGCCCCCCCCCCCCCCCCGTCTGTCTCTGTCTGTCTCTCTCTCCCTCTCTCTCTCCCTCTCTCTCTCTGTCTCTCTGTCTCTCTCTCTGTCTCTGTCTGTCTGTCTCTCTTTCTGTCTCTCTCTCTCTCTCTGTCTGTCTCTCTCTCTCTCTCTGTCTCTCTCTCATTTCTACACATGGGCCTCCCTCCATTCGTATTGCCAACAGTCCTTCAGGGTCCAGTAAAGCTAACCCTCCCTCCTTCTCCTCCCAGAGCGTATTGTACTTCTACACGGTGCTTGCTGGCCTAGTTATTTGCGTGCTCATTAGGCCCGTGCTTTGTAGACTGTAGTCTCCTCGCAGGCAGGACCTGGCTTTTATTTATTACTAATATGCTGTGTGCATAGTGGCTGCTGGCTAAATGTTTTGAATTGACTTGAAAATTGGGGTGTATGTTTCGAGCAGGACACTGTAAACAATGCAGGATCACAATCTAGATTGATTTAGAAATAGCATATTGTCTGGAGATGGTTAACAGTCACAGGGGCACAACTGAGCCTGGAGGAGGCACTAGAGGTCAGTGGGATCGATCCTACTACTAAGGAGGACATCTCCAGGTCATTTGGCCTCCAGATCAGCTGAGAGTCCAGGAGGAGCTCTGAGTGTGCGTCTGACAAGTGAAGGTTGTACAGGTACCATGGAACCTAAGGGTGGGTTCCTGTCCTGTAGGGAAATGTAGGAGCAGGGCCCGTTAGGCCTGGTAATTTTAGAAAAGTCTGTGTTTTAATGACGGCGAAGGAAGAGATGCTTATGTCTGCTCTATTCCATTTCTTTTGTTTTGCTCTTCTCCCCAGTACAACGTGGTTAAGAAATGGCTCGAGGTGGAAATTACTCCAGACATCCGGGGGAGAATTCCTTTGCTGCTCACTTCTCTTAGCTTCAAGGTCAGTGTGCTTGAGCTCTTGGGGAGGAAACCCATACTCCCTGCGTTCAACTCGGTGTCTGGGATGTGTGTGTGCAGTGGGTCCGAGGAGCGTGTGTTTAATCGGGAGTTGGTTTGGGAGAAACTTGCTACGCAGACTTAAATGCTGTCGTTTGGAATCAAAGACCTTCAAAGATCAGAGGAATTTTCTCGTCCTTATAGGTTCTGAAGCATCCAGATAAGAAGTTCCGAATTGGCCAGGCCCTAAAGGCCACCGTGGTTGGTCCAGATTCCTCCACAGCCTTCCTGTGTCTCTCACTCATAGGTATAGGTGAAATGGTGGCCGGCCAGGGCAGGGAGGGGGGGGGTAGAAAGGAGTGGGAAGGGGTGTTCAGTGGTAGAAGGACGCCTTCGGTGGTGTTTTCAGAAAGCCTCATGTGGTGCCTCCTGGAACAGCTTTTCTCTTGGGTCTTCGTTCTTCTGATTTGTGTCACTCTGCTGTTACCTGAGTCACCTTTACCTGCCGACCTATCTCAAGTCTCTCAGAAAAGGTTGACCACCATGCAACCCTGGGATTCTTGACTAAATGACGTAGTAATCTGACTTTTTCTGATCACACTGATTGACTCAGCCTGACACCCGAGTCTGGGAGGCTTCCACCTTCCCTGGCATGTGGGGACCCCTTTCCAGCTTCTTTCTTGGCTCATTTCTTCTTCCTTAAATCGGTTCATTCTCCTTCCAGGTCCTCACAAGCTGGAGAAAGGAGAAGTGGCCATGGGCCGAGTGGTGAAAGTGACTCCCAACGAGGGGCTCACTGTCTGCTTCCCCTTTGGGAAGACTGGAAGAGTCAGTGTGTTCCATGTGAGCGACTCCTACTCAGAGGCACCCCTGAAAGACTTCACCCCACAGGGTGTTGTCAGGTGGGCCAAGTTTCCTTCCTGTTTGCTGTCTGTGGAATCGCAGATTGTTTTTTAAACTACAGGAGTGTTACCCTCTGCTGGCCTAGTGCATCAGGCCACTGTACGTAGTTCACATCCATCCCAAGGACCTGGGTTTGCGTCCTGGGGCCGGGGACAGCAACCAGCTCGAACAACTAAATCAAATGAAGTTCTTCTTTCTCCTCTCTCTTCCTGTCTGCCTGTCTCTTCTCACCGTCATTTCCTGCCTGCATCTTTCCTTTAAAAAAAAAAAAGACTTTCACACATACCTAAGTCTAATTTTCCTTTATATAGTGATAGAATTTTTTTAATATACTGTTCTACAGCAGTTGATCATGAACTTTTTCTTTTCCCTTGCTAGTATATCTAAATTTACTTTGTTGTTTTATTTAAAATTTTTTTTTGTATTCTATTATATGTCTTCAATTCATTTAAACAATTCTGTTAATGGACAATAATGTTAAATTGCATGTCTTTGCACATATGTTCAGACACTAGAGCAAGGATACTTGTGAAATAAATACCTAGAAATAAAATTGGTTGGTCAAATGATGTTAGACATTTTGTCAAAGTGCCTCTGGAAGGATAGTGTTAATTTATAATTTATATCATTGTTAACAATAAATATGACTGCTTCTCACACCCTATCCATATTAGATATTCTTAGTTTCTAATCCTAGTTACTGAATAGGCAAACTTTGATATTTCATTTTAATTTGCATTTCTTTTATGGTAATTTTTCCTTGTTGACTATTCACGTCGGTTCTGTGCTTAGCTTGTCACGTTGCTTGCTCCTATTTTCATGCTGAAGCATTTTTTTTCCCCTTAAGAAATGCACTGGCAGGAATGAAGGCAGCAGAGGCAGGCAGATAGTACGAGAGAGGAGGGAGAAGCACTTTATTTATTTTACTCAGCTGTTCATTTTAGTTGTTCCCGCTGACCTCAGAATGAGAACCCTGGTTCTTGGGATGTACGTGGACTGCGTCCGACCTCTGCTCTACAAGGCCACGCCAGTGTTCATCTTTTTAATTAAAAAGAAATTGACCTGTAGGTATTCTCTGTAAAATAGTGACTGCAGTTAGGGGAGGGCCTTACTTACAACTATTTCAGATGCACAGAAATGAACCTGTTTGGAGTTTTAAAACCATTTTCAAGCCTGAATAAATTAGCATCAACAAGACAGACTCCAGTGTGATACAGCGAAGACATTCTGAGCATCACCAGTAGCTAACAACAGAGTAGACGCCTGCACAAGGCTGTCTGGGAAGGTATCTCAGATGTCCCATCACCAGCACCTGCCTAAATCTTACTCAACCACCTGTCACAGCTTAACAGTATATGACATATCCAGAACCCTGGAGAAGAAAACTAATGAGTCAGAGAGAAATCCAATATTATCTCTGTTTCGTCTCTCGAGGCTTACAAAATGTGGCTCCAAAATATTTGCTTTAAGTGCATTTTACTGTATCCACATCTGTGAGTAGCACTCAGTTGTAATCCCTTCATCTGTCACTGGATAATGAATTAATTACCTAATGACAGATGATTGCTGGAGGTCCTCTCCTGCTTTCACGGCTCCAGTGCAGATACCAGGCATAAGGAAAACATGGATCCTATTACTGCTACTCTTTCTCCTCTAAGCTTCTTGTACTTTGAAATTGTAACTTAGAGCTGTTCAGTGCCCTTTGAGATGAAATAAGTCTGCACACCCAGCCATGGAGTTAGCTCTGCTTTCTCTCCTGGAGGCCTGCACCTGCTCAGGCCTCACCGATCTGCCTCCTCTGAGGCGCTGCTAACGTCTACACTGGTCCCCAGATTGTCCCCTGATCACTGAAGTCAGACACTCCCAGGACCTGGTGAAGGACTGGTGTCATCTAAACCATGGTTCTCTGTGTCTTCCAGAGGATTTTATGTCACCTCTTACTTTTCTCTCCCAGCATCTTTCTGGGGTAGGAAGAGTAGGCGGTGTTATTTCTTCTTGACGGATTAGCAAACTGAGACCGAGAGCTGTGACTTGTCCAGGGTGCCTTGCAGATTCTGTGTCCCTGTTGGTCAGCCTTGCAGAGAGGAGGCTGAGATCTCTTGAGATGTTGACAAGTCGGCATTTCCTTCTCTTTTGCTCCCGTTCCAGGTGTTATGTCCTGTCCACTAAAGGCCACGTGTTGACCTTGTCGCTGCGGTCATCCAGGTGGGTGTCCATTGTTGGGATAAGAATGGGGGAGAAACGTAATCTGGGGCGAGGCCCGTGGATCTGAGCCAGCACCTCGGGCTTCCCTCCTTCTCTGCTTGTCCCCTGTAGACTGTCCCACTCAGAGGGAAAGTTCAAACATCCACACGTGGGTGTTCATGGTGGCAAGAGAGTCGCTCTGGTGACGGGAGATGGTTGAGCTCCAGGGCTCCATAGTCAGAGCAAGTGTGTCGTGATTGGTTTGGCCTGAAGGCCGCGTGCTCTGCTCCATGGTTGCAAGGGCTTCCGGTTTGCCCTTCCTCTGGCTTGGTCATCCTCTTCCAGTTTCTGCACGGCTGGTGTACACACACATCCCCAGTGCCAGGACTTCAGAGAGACTGGGGTGGGGCTCTGAAGGTTACATCCTACCTACAGGTCCAGACTTACAAAGTTTGATGGTCACTGGCGAATTGGGGTGAGGCTGAGAGGATTAGGAGTATGTCATGTGAGCCTTTTTCTGTGTTTCTCTAGGACAAACCCAGAAACAAAAAACAAAATAGTAGACCCTGAGATTAACTCCATCTGGGACATTCAGAAAGGACAGCTCATCAGGGGCTACGTGAAGGCCGTCCAGCCGCAGGGCGTGCTCCTCAGGTGAGTGAGGTAGAGTCTGGGGCATGGGTCCGACCCACCTGCCCTTCTGGGCTGTTGGCTGCATGCCTGTCAAGCTCTCTGAAGGGAAGATGAAGAAAAGACTGTCAACGAATTCCCACCATTTTTTGAAGTGCCAGGATTTTTAGACTTGAAGCTTTGAGTGATTCTTTTGTGGTCTTTTGGACAGAGGCTGTAGCATGCCCATGATTGAGATTTGTAAATGTTCCGTGAAATCACATAATGAACAAAACCACCAGACAGTACAGCCCTCCCTGCTCTAATTATGTTTTCTCATTTTCTTCTTGCCAGTCCAGCAGTCTGTGATTTATAAACTGTAATGCTCTGATGTGGGGTAAAATTCCCTTCAGTCATATCTGCTTGGTTATGGTTTCCAGCTTACCAGGCCTCTTTACCCTGTTGGACACCAGGAACCAGGCCTATCCTACACCCTTGTCATACGGCAGCGTGGGTCCCTGGAAAAGTGGAGGCACTAGGCTGGGCTGGGACTCTGCTGTACTTTCGACCACAGGACTCTTTGTCTATCTCCTGTCAGCCTTGGCCCCTCTGTGGTGGGTTTGGCCCGGTATTCACATGTCTCCCAGTCCTGCCCATCCAAGAAAGCACTGTACAGCAGATACCTCCCTGAAGGGAAGCTGCTCACAGCCAAGGTTCTAAGGTAAGCACTCAAGCATCCCTCTCTCCCCCTCTCTCTCCCCGCCCCCACCTGTCTCTCTGGCAGTCCCGGGAGGAGATGCAGAGGTAAGCCTCTGCTCTAATGGTTGGGTGGGTAGCGGTGAGTGTTCAGATGGACACAGCCCCTTTTATTGAAGCCTCCTACCTCTGCTCCTGGAAGCAGATAGGGAGACTTCTCTCTGCATGGACACCTGCTGCTGGGGTTAGAGTAGGGGGACATCACAGCTGCTCCGTTTCACTGTGCAAGTCCTCCCGAAGAATACTGAGCGGGTTCCGGGGCCCAGAAGGGTGGGCTGACAGGAGAGGAAGGCCTGGGCTGCTCACGTGCCCGTGGCACTCTGGATGTTACTTCCATTGTCCATCCTCCTCCTCTGCCTGTCGTAGCCTGAACCGCCAGGAGAACCAGGTGGGGCTGTCGTTCCTCCCTGGCGACACGGGACAGCCAGATGTGCTTCCTGCCTCCCTGGAACTGCCACTTCTAGAGCCAGAGGAGAGGAGCATAGAGGCAGAGGAGAGTGAGCAAGGGGGAGAAGAGAAGAGGAGGCAGCAGAAATGGAGAGAGAACCCACAGCAGAAGGGGCAGCAGTCGGCGAAGCTGCCCAGGAAGGAGAAGGAGCGCCAGCAGCCACATGTGAAGAGGCCGGGCAAGCGGCCGCGCCTGGAGGCTGGGGGCGAGCAGGTGCGCCCCTGGGGCCTCGTTCCCGTCGTCCCCAGGCAGCTGCCCGGTCGCCTCTTGGACTGAGCACAGCGTGACTTTGGAGGCCGGGCTCTAAGTGGTTTCAGGAGGGCAGAGGGCGGACTGGGCTGCACGGACTCAGCATGTGTCCTGTCATCTCAGGAAAGACTGACCAAGAAGCCGAAGAGAGCTGCTCTGTCCGAGGAGGAGGACAGTGGTGTCGAGGTGTATTATCGGGAAGGAGAAGAGGAGGTGGAAGAAGCCAGTGCGCGGCCCAAGGTGAGGCCAGCACTGAACCCGGGAGCAAGTCTGCTCTCTGGCCCAGGCGCTGACTGTCCCTCCTGCCGCTGCCTCGCCTGTCTCCCAGCTCCCTCTGCGTGTCTTCAGCGCTCTGAGGAGCAGGACCCTGTCGTACCGAGTGCGCTCCATAAAATAAATGGGAATCGATCTCTGTTAGGTGGAGCTGAATTAAATTAGTGGGGAGGGTGAAAGGGAGCTCAGCCTTTCTGGGCCCATATGCCCTCTGGACAGTGAGGACACACTTTCTGAACTGGGGACTGGAAGGGCCTCCCAGACTTTGGGCGGTGTCCCTGCACATTTGTTACATTTCTGCCCCAGCTCTGTTGTGACCTTACACACGTGTGTATGCATATACCTACAGTACATACATGTAGACGTTATATGGGTATGTGCATATATGTGTATTAACTATTCGTTATCTAAATAGATTCACGAGGAAATCTTCATTCACTACTCTGAAGCTTCCCCAGCAGAATGGGGCCTAGCCTGGCCCTGGGAGGGGAGGGGAGGTCTCTGAGCATGGTGGGCTCTGCTCCCAGGTGGGGTGGGCTGGGGGACAGGGAGCAGGCTGAGCTAGAGCTTTTCCTCACACGCCTCTGTGACCCTCTAGGAGACGCAGACCAGAGCAGCCCCCGTGGCCCGGCTGCGGCTGTCCTCCGGCTTCGTTTGGGACGTGGGGCTAGACTCTCTGACCCCGGCCTTGCCACCTCGAGGAGAGAGCTCAGACAGCGAGGAGGATGAGAGCACACAGCAAGCCACGGTGCGTGTTTTGCAGGGACCCCTTGGTAGCATGTCCTGTGCTCTGTCCTGGCCTGGGTGTCTCTTCCAGGGGTGGGGACAGTCTCCAGCCAGAGTGGTTAGAGTTCATGAACTGCCCCGCCAGCTCTTGGCTTCCTCCCCCAGGATCTGAGGAGCAGGTGACTCTTTTGCTTTCCACAGCAGAAGAAAAGCAGGAAGGAAAGGGTCTTGGAGAAGCAGCAGGCAGAGAAGGAGCTGTCCCGCATTGAGGAGGCTCTGATGGACCCCGGGCGACAGCCGGAGTCAGCAGATGACTTCGACCGGCTTGTGCTGAGCAACCCCAGCAGCTCCATCCTGTGGGTGCAGTACATGGCCTTCCACCTGCAGGCCACGGAGATCGAGAAGGCACGGGCCGTGGCCGAGAGGGCGCTCAGGACCATCTCCTTCAGGTCTCTTGCTTTCAGAGGGCCCTCCACAGGCAGGGCCGCGTATCCCCTAGTCGCAGGGCTTGCCTGTGGGTCACTCCTCCTAGGCAGCCTGACAGCAGTTGGGTGGCTGCCACCAGGGCTGCGTGGGTCCCAGACTTTCTGTCACAGCACGGCCATCTGTGAAATCGATCTGCTCATTTATATTTTATGGCCGTCTTCACTGAGGCAGCTAGGGTAACATTTACAAGAGTCCCACGCTTAAATAAGGTGCCAGCTAAGAGCGGAAGTAGAATATGGAAGGCCGCGCCTACATTACGGCGAACACCCAGAGGGGGCTGTTTTCGAGGCAGCGAGGAGAGTGTGTTCTCTGAAGGCTAGTGAAGAGGATCTACCATCCCTTTGCTTCATTGTCTTTGTTTGGGGAGAGAATCCGGCCAGAGATTCCACTCCTTCCAGCCCAAACCTGGGCCAGTTTGAGATTCAGTAGGCTTCCTCCCCAGCAGGACGGCAGACACTGGGGGAGCCCCAGAGCTGGCAGTCAGAGATCGGGGTGCTCTTCCCATGTGGGAGCTGCCGGGGGGTGGTCACTGAGGGCCTGGGTGGGGCCAGGGAGTGTCGTTCCCTGAGGGGCAGGGTGCTTTGGGCTGAAGCGATGGTGCTCATGGCTGCACATCCCGCAGAGAAGAGCAGGAGAAGCTGAACGTGTGGGTGGCGCTGCTGAACCTAGAGAACATGTACGGCTCCCCGCAGTCACTGGCCAAGGCCTTCGAGCGGGCTGTGCAGTACAACGAGCCCTTCAAAGTCTTCCTCCAGCTGGCTGACATCTACACCAAGTCAGAGAAATTCCAGGTGAGAGTGGGCCAGAGCGCCAGTCGGAGGAGGGTCCTTGACCTTGGAAACTGGCTCCTGGGAGACATAGGCATAGGGAACCCCTGTTTTCTGAGTCCAGTCCTGCACCAGACTTGCTCTGCGTCATCAGGGTCCTCACTTACTCATCTTCCAAGTGGGAGAAGTCACCCCTCCCCTGCTTCAGGAAGGCAGGCTAAGGATGGGGAAGTGGGCCCCTGGTTTGTATCCCATGGGTGCTGACGGGTGTTACAGATAGAAGGTGACATCTCAGTCCAGAATCCCCTTTCCTGTCTTTCCTTTTCCCCCTTGTTCTTCTCATCTCTGTCTTCTAGTTTCCAGACCTCCTATGGGCCCAGGATTCGTAGAGACTCCATATCTTGTTAGACCTCCGCACGTGCTCACCTCATCTCTGAGCCCGGCCTCTCCTCAGGCATCTGGAATTGGGTCCCATCGTGACTGGAGGCTGTGAGCCCCAGTCTGGTGTCTGGTGTCTCATGAACACAGCTGCCCATCTCTGTCATTGCCCCCTGCAACCAGTCTCCTTATCTTACCTCCTTTTTCTCACAGGAAGCTGGTGAACTCTACAACCGGATGCTAAAGCGTTTCCGGCAGGAGAAAGCTGTCTGGATCAAATACGGTGCCTTTCTTCTGCGGAGGGGCCAGGCAGGGGCCAGTCACCGTGTGATGCAGCGAGCCCTGGAGTGTCTGCCTAATAAAGAGCGTGAGTGCCCATTGCTTTTGGTGGCCTCACCTGAACGCGTTAGGCTTTCTGATATCCAGCATGGGATTGGGGATCTTCTCACCTGGGGCGGGGTGGGGAAAGCCTTGTGGAAGGTATGCGACTCTCTGTGTTGGTGATCTGCCTTTGGACACAATGTGTGTTGCATTTCAAATGCTGAACTCCAAAGATGGAAGAGCACTAATTCTGATCCTCTTCTCCCCATTGACTCCATCTCTCAGTGGGAGTCACAGGTCAGTGCCTATCTGTGTACTTGGCCCTAATCTTACCCCACTGTCCCTCTTGTCATCCATATATAGGTGCTGGTCCCCAAGTCTGTGTGTTATTTGACTGTAAGCCCTCCCAACTGTCCCTCTAGTCACCCATCACCTAGGTATTGGTCCCCAAGAGCAGGGTGTTAGGAGTCAGACTCTCCTGCCACACAGCGTGGGGTTGCAAAAGCGCTGTCTGCTCGTCGCGCGTCTGAGCATTCCTCTCTCTGCAGACATAGATGTGATTTCCAAGTTCGCCCAGCTTGAGTTCCAGCTGGGGGATGCCGAGCGGGCCAGAGCCCTTTTTGAGAACACACTGAATATTTACCCGAAGCGCACAGATGTCTGGTCGGTCTACATCGACATGACCATCAAGCATGGCAGCCAGAAGGAAGTCCGGTGAGTGGGGAAGGCATACTGGCCTGGGATTCCTGGGGGGCCCTGGAGGACATTCGCCGAGCACAGTGTTTACGCCTCACGCCAGCTCTCAGCACCCCCAGCTCTCTGGAAAAGCAGCTTGCAGGTGGCACACCAGGTCCCACGGCATTCACTTTTCCACTTCTTCTCCTGCCTCTGGGCCCAGCCTCCGGCCCGGGAGCAAGGAGGGAAGGCTAGCCACGGGTGCTGAGGCCAGGGACCAAGCGGAAACGCTGCCCCGCTCTGTCTTTCAGCGACATCTTTGAGCGGGTCATTCACCTGAGTCTGGCCCCCAAGCGAATGAAGTTCTTCTTCAAGCGTTATCTGGACTACGAGAAGCAGCACGGCACGGAGAGGGACGTGCAGGCGGTGAAGGCCAAGGCCCTGCAGTACGTGCAGGCCAAGAGCTCTGTGTCGGAGGACTAGAGGCTGGCTGGCTTGGGCAGCGGCCAGGCCTGCCAAGCCTCAGGCACCTGGACAGTTGGAAAACAGTTGCCTGAGGGCTCTATTTAAGTGCTGCTTTTTCTGCAACACTTTTTGGGTAATCCTGTCAGGATGGAATTGAATTTGAGATTTCTTACAGTCCTTTCTGCTTGTTTTGCTTTAAGCGCTGATTTCTTTCATTTTTTTCCTTATCTGAGGTGCTCAGAGTTTGCAGGCAACAGACTCTTGGGCTCTTTGGGGGAGTTCCGTTCCCCCGAGAGCAGGAATGGAGGGGCTGACTCCTGATGAGCTTGTGGCCTGGATTCCATTCTGGCTCCAGCAGGCCCTCGGTCCAGCAAGGGGGCACATCTGGGGACACTGCCACGGCTCAGCTAGTACCTTGTGCCCCTTTGTGGAGGCCGTGAGGCTGGGATGGGAGGACAGAGACAGAGCCCTCGGGGAACCTGGGCCCCTGAGGGGAAAGCCACAGGGGTTGACTTAAGCCACCTGGTGGTGACTCCTCCAAGGCCCAGTAGGATCAGGTTACTCAACCACTCCTAATCCAGTGCCTCATTTGTGAAATGGAGTTAGAAAGGCCCACCCTGAAGGGGGGTTTCGTCGAGTAGAGATACGTGTGCTGTGCTGTGCAGCCTGGCGAGTCGGGGCTCCTTGCGGCCTGGACGGGGGTGCTTGTGATGCTGGGAGAGGCTGCTGGGCAGCGGGTACTGGTGGGACAGCAGTTCTTTCTTGAACCCTGAGGGAGGGGGTACATATGGGCTTCCCACACCCGCACCACCCTGTGCCCCTGTCAAGTTCCCCAAAAGACGGTCTTGCCGCCCGCTCCCCCTCAATAAGCAGTCTGCCCGTGTGCTCCAGAGTTCTCGGTGGCCAGCACTGACCCGGCTCGTTGGTACAGCCCGTTCTCTGGAGGGAATTACACTTTTCTCTGTCAGAGTTTTAAATCTTCTGAGAACTGCAGAGCCTTCCCTGGTGGAATGGCTGACTTGTAGCCCTTGCTGTTGGGCAGGGACAGAAGACGGCGTCAAGAAAGCTGTTTTGAGTGGTAGGGCCACCAGCCAAGGAGGGGCCCGGGGGAGGAGAGCAGGCCAGGCCTGGTCTTGGACGTTACCACTAAATGACAAGATGGAGTCTGCCTTACTGAACGCAGGGTCTCGACTCGTGAAGTTTAAGCTGAACCTCCCTCTGAGAAAGACCAGACTCCATCTGTTCCCCAGATCATGTCAGATAACTGAACCCCATCCATGTGACCATCAGCCCAGAGCCCTCCCACGTGTGGCAGCACCTGGCTCTCCCTGCACCCCAGCCCTCTGTGTCCCTTTGAGTCTCCCCAAGTCTCTGTCCGTTCCCTCAACAGGATGGAATTTCAGCCCGCCGTGGCACGGCCAGTACAATCATGCAGATGCCAAACTAGTCCTTGCTCTTAAGAAAAGCTTTATCAAAAATTTAAATATATAAAGTAAAGCCAGAGGCAGACCCTGCAGGGCAGCTTCACAGGGAGCTCCACTGAGCTAGGTGTCCAGATGCGGTGGGACACGTTCGCCGCACAGCCCCCCACTGAGCCCACTGGTGAGCATCACTGTCACCTGGCTCCGCCGGCCGGACTTCCTGGCCTTGGAGTCCCACCTGTAGAAGGTCCACGTCACACAGACTAGTTCTGGGAAGGGCTCTTCAAAGCCGGTGACCTGAGGCTGGTGGCGACAGGAGAAGTGATCTCTTCAGGCCCAAGAGCCTTCCTGTTGGAACTCCCCCGCGCTCCAGGCAACTTTCTCCAGGCCTGTTTCCTGAAAAATAAGTCCCCTTCTGAGGCTGATGTGGGCCAACAGTGGGGTTCACTTGGGGGCCAAGTACTGCCATCTGTAGGAGGTCGTGGGGGGACCCTTAGGAAGCCAGCAGGGCCATCTCCACGTTGTCAGGGGCCGTGCCGTTGCCCGCCAGACCCTGGGCCCACTTGTGCAGGCGGCTGTAGAGGGGGAGGCCCTGGTTCTCGCGATACAGGTAGACACCGGTGATGGCGTTCCACTGCGGCCTGGGCTGCGTGCCTTGCACTGGGAACTTGGCCACCAGCTCCTCGTCGTCCTTGTTGAGCGCCACGAAGCCGAAGAAACGACGCACGTTGTTGGCAGCGAGCACCCGAGAATGCACCTCGGCCGTGCGCTGGAAGAGCTGGTCCTCGTTGGTGCGGTACTGCGCCCAGTATGCCTCCTGGCGGTAGCTGAGCGGCGAGCAGTAGTGCTTGAGGCACTTGGTCAGGAAAACCAGGATGGCCACCACGCCGATGAGCAGCCACCCAAAGAGCTGGCCAGAGAAGGGGCAGGGTAAGGAGGGGCACGGAGCGGCCTGGGCCCACCCGCCACGGGAGGAGGTGGAAGGAGCTGGTCAGAGGTGGGCTGGGCGGAACCTGAGAAACCCCCAAGAGCTGGCTACTGCTTCCCTGGCTGCAGGTTCAGCCTCTGGAAGGGAACTAGGCTCTCCAGCCACTGTGAGTCTAACTCGGGCCTCACTCCCTCGAACCAACTTGCTGTGTTTCAGACTTCGTCTCCTGAACTTTCTGCTGCTGCTCCATCCGCTCTAAGGGCACACTCACCCCCCAGCCCCCGCATACACATGCTCATCTTAGCCTATCCACATGCAGCTTGAGCTGCCAGGCTCAGCTGGATGCCACCTCTAGGAAGCCTTCCAAGGCCCTGCGGAAGCAGCTCGCCTTCCCCACTTCCCTCGGGCCTGGTTCCTCCTGTGTCAGCACCCTCTTGCCTTCTTTGGAAATCACCCTGTGTCTGTCTCAAATGCTCGCTTGGATCTAAGCCTGTTGAAGGCAAGGACCAGCAAGGCCATCCCTGATTGCCCATTTGATCCTGTACAATGATCTGTGGGCCTTCACTCAGCATCACATCCACTCGATTCCTCTGTCTACCACCTTCCACTTGGTGCTGTTTCCAGCCCTGCTTCTCTGCTATGTGTGCTGCTTAAGTGCCCAAGAGACCTTTTAGGAAATCTCATGCTCCTTCCTATCTCCCTGACCCCTGCTTCTCTTCAGGAAACATCCCGGCACCTCCCTCTGGCCACTGCCCAGGAAGAAAGAAGAGCTGCCCTTCGCATGGCCTTACCTGGGACTCATACTTGAGCCTGCGGCTGACCTCCTCCCGGAAGCCTGCCAGGTTGGCAGGGCCCTCCCCACATGGGAACCTGGCCAGGATTTCCATGGCATGGGCCTGTGGAAAGCCCTCTTCCCCGGCCGTGAGTGAGGAGGGGTCCACAAACTCACTGAGCGCGCAGACATAGGCCTCACCACGCAGCAGGGAGATGACAGACCAGGTGACAGGGGCCACAGCCGCACGGCCCAGGATGGAGCTTAGAAGGAGGAAGTTGGGGGCGGCCGAGCAGTTCTTGGTCCTCCGGTACTGGCACTCTGCAACGAGGTTCCAGGTGTGGTTGTTGAGGATGATGCCAATGAGGAAGAGCGCCAGGGCAGGCACACCGATGGCCGTCAGCCCGTACAGGTAGTTCCGCGCAGGCGAGCAAGGGCAGTGAAAGGCCACCACGGAGAACACCTCCTGGCTGCCCACCGTCCCCAGGGCCACCAGCCCATTGAAAATCATGACATCCTTGCTTTTGAAGAAGAGAGACAGGAAGCGGAAGTTCTCTGCGATCAGGGCTGCCATGGTGACAGACCAGACGTGCTGGGGCCGACTGCAGGGCGGGAGAGACCATGCGATGGCTCCTGGTGGGACTAAGGAGTGCAGGCTGGTGGGCACCCAATGGCAGGGCACAGACTTGCCATTTTATCCCCTCTAGTGGCTGTCCTGTTCCTGTGGAACAGCAGACGACTGATAAACGTTTGCTCCTGAAGATGGAGATTGTGGGGGCTGCTCGTGCGGCCAGGCCAGTGAGATGGGAGGGAGACTTGGGGAGAATTGGGGCTCCAGGGAAAGGATGGTGGCCTCTGTTTGCTGAGCTGTCACAGTGTCAGGCGCTTTAGAACCCAGGTTACACAGCGGTCACCTTCCCTGTGAACGGAGAAGATGGAGGCTTCCTGAGGGTCAGTCACCAGGGTCACATACACATGACAGACGCTTAGGTTCTGCTTGCTATCACCACTGCTCTCCAGGCAGGAATCAGGAGTCGCTCTGTGGCACTGGGTCTGTGGGGTGTTGACTGGCTTTCCTCTGGGTTTCCAGGTAGTGCTGATGGTTGGAGGGACCCAGGACTATTGCGGGGGGCGGTCCTCAGGGCCTCTAGCCCATGGATAGAGAAGCTGGGCCAGGTGTCCTGGTAGATGAGGGACTTAGACTTGACCCTGTGCTGGGGGTGGGGTGGCGTAGGGGTCTCGAGTCCATGGCGAGCCTGGTGCGGCCTCCCTGGAGCTCACAAGAGCCATTTCATGTTGGAGACCCCAGGCTCTGGACTGGTTTAGGCGACCCTGGCTCTCAGTGGATGTCATGACTTTTCTCTGAGCCTCAGTGTCCTCATCTCTGAACAAAAGCATAAACTGTTCTAGTCCTTGCTCTCCTCTCAGAGAAGCTGGAAGGAAAGGAAGGGGATCAGTGATGCCTGGTCACTGTCCTGCATGAAGCCTTCGCTCTTACCCTGCTGGTCTTCAGTGAAGTGGGGCTAGAAAGGGGTGATTCTCCTTGCAAAGCTCAAGAACTAAGACCTAAAGAGGATAAAGTGCCTTGCTGGAGGCCATTCAAATATGGAGGTACCCGAGACTTTTGAGCACAACCTGAGGAGGCTAGGGGCGTGGAGAGGTGGTCAAGCTAAGTGAGTCCTGCATTGTCTCAGTCTCCGACACACCCTGGTGTGCCATCCGGGAGCTCCCTGGAGAACCTCCCAGTCTCCACCCCAGCCCCTCCCCTATCCCGCAGCCTCCCAGCAGTCCTGTCCACCCAAACCTCTAGGCCCAGAGAGCCCAGGCCACCTGGTGTAGGAAGCCTTCCTGCTCCAGCCGTCCCAGCCTGCCCAGCTTTGGTCTGGGCTGCAGTGGCCTGGCAGCCTGCCAGCATGTGACTAGCCTTAGGCTCCAGAGATGTTCTGTCCCAACTCCCTTTCTAGGCTCCACCCACACAAGCCAGAGAGAGGCCAGGGTGTGGCCCCACATTCTCTGGTCCTCAGGGATGAAAAACCAAAGTCTAAAACCAGGGTGTGGAGGGATGGGGTGGGGAGCAAACCAAGATGGGAGAGCTGGCTGTATTTTCTCTTGTGGCTCCTCTCTGTCCACCCCTCCTTGTCACCCATGCTAGATAGGCTGGAGCTGAGATGGGTGGCCACATGGGAGCTGGGAAGAGGAGGAGGGGGAGGAATCAGACTACCCCCAACTCAGCCCCATCTCACTTCCTGGGAGATGGAGTTTGTGGTAAGCTGGGGATGGATGGGTTAAAATCAGTCCCCACTCCCTCTTCCTCTTCCCCTCTGGGTTTCCAATTTTCTAAGAAGCTCTGCTCCCTCCACCCGGCTTCCTGCCCTGGGTTCATAAACAGCTGAAAGTGGGGTACAAGTTGTCCAAACACAGCAGGTGGTGAGCAGCAGGGACCAGGCCACATGCTGAGACCACTGCCCGGTGCCCCCCCCAGGCCTGGTGGCCCTTTCAACAACAGCAGTCTGGAGGGGCGGCTGGGGAGGCAGGGACCTAGCTAGAGGTCTCTGCAGAAGAACATTCCCTCTGGGCAGCCTTAGACTGACTGCCAACACTGCCAGGATCCCTGCCTGTCACCTGGCACGCCCCAGGGAGGGGCCCTTCATTACCTGGGCCAGCTGCAGGCACGAGGCTGGTCCTCCCGGGCTGGGCTCTCAGTGGGGCACGGGGTGCAGACCTCTGGGGCCTAAAGTACCGCTCTGCAGGGAGCAGGCACAGGCCGCAGCTGCACGGACCAGGCCCAGGCGGATGGTGGCTTCTGAAAAGTTTAACTCCGGAGAGGAGGGCGGAGGAGGCGGCCTGCGTGCCAGCGAGTGGAAAAAGAGCAGGGGCGGAGCGCCGAGCAGAGAGGAAGTTCCACATGCACCTCCCACCTCCGGGCCACCCGTCGTCTCAGAGCCCAGCTGCCTCGTGGGGCTCTGTACCAGTGGGGCCATTTCAGGGCTGGGGGTGGTGGCGCTTTCCAGGAGACCTGGCCTGGGTCTGATCACCAAGCCAGTTTCAAGAGCTCCCTCCAGGCTGGACTGAGACAGCTACAGGTTTAGGGGACTGATCCCTACAAGGACTGGCAAGGTCAGGGTCCGCCTACTCTTTTCTGGCCCTTCTTCCCTACTTTCCCACTGATCGACAGGCCTCCTGCTCTCTTCTCTCTCGCCAGGTACTGCTGCAAATCTCCGGGTTCTCTGAGACCCCGTGGGCAAGGCTCTGACTGGTGGGTAGGCATCCAGGAGGCCCGTTTCTGAAGGAAACACTTTTTAGCAATCACAGCTGCCCCGCCTGTCCCGTGTGCACGTGAGTTCCCCATCCATGAGAGCATGCACCCTGAGGCTGAGAAGTCGGGCAGGAATGCTGAAGAGGGGAGTCCTATTCAAGGAGAGCGCAGGTGACCCCGGGAATCAAGGGAGAGACCCCGGCTCCTGCTGAGTGACAGGCTGGCCTCCCAAAGCAGGGCTTGTCCGTGCACCTCGAACCTATACAGATCCTACCATGCGCCAAATCCTGTTCCAGAGTTTTCTTTCTCAGAAATTATTCCCGTTTTTCTCACGTTATCCAGAAAAGCAGGCTGTTTAATATCCACTTTACAGATGGCCACCCGAGGCCACCACAGAGGTATTCCTAGAGCCCTAGTATTTGAAGTGGGTTTTGGGTTGCCTTTCCCACGAAAGCTTCCACCCCACACACCCGGTCTCGACTCACCTGAGTCCTCCCCTCCTCCGGGTTGAGCTCAAGTCCCACTTCCCGGAGGAGCCCTGAATTCAGCCCATGTGACCCACAGGGATCACCCTCCTTCCAAATTATTACTGTTGTTTTACCCCACCCCTTCACCTGGTCTCTAACCTGGGTCCATGGCTTTCAGAGTCTGTGCCTTAGCCACCTGAGCCACAGAGGGCTTCAAATTAT
The DNA here is from genome assembly GCA_004363575.1 of Solenodon paradoxus. Classification (NCBI taxonomy): domain Eukaryota; kingdom Metazoa; phylum Chordata; class Mammalia; order Eulipotyphla; family Solenodontidae; genus Solenodon; species Solenodon paradoxus. The sequence continues at coordinate 62,601 of RJWH01005487.1, forward strand.
CTTACACGTGTATAGCTATGTCTGCATCTGTATCTGTATGTAGATTTGTATCCAGATGCCCAAGTGCGTTTATGTTCTACCCCGGCCCCACGTCTTGGCCCCAGGTCCACCACTGTCAGGGCTCTGCTTTAACAGCCTGAGTCACAGAGGGGGCTCTTTTACATGATTAGAGACAGGATCTCAGAGTAGGAAGAGAGGGCAGGCTGCCTAAGGAAGAACAGGCATCATTAAAACAATTGCAGAGATTGAAACGAATATGAATTCAGAGTGGGACTTCCACCTCAAAGATAGTTAACTAAGAGGGCCGGAAGCCCATCTCGACCACTTCCTCTTCCACAATGATAGTTCCAGCTCTTTATCTCCCCTCCTTATGTCTTTATGTCTGTAGGGTGAAGCCCTCAGCTTCCGAAATCAGCCCCATGCTACTGTGCACCATGTACTTTGTGCACTAAACTCATTTAATGCTCACGTAAGTCCCCATTTTACAGATGAGGATACTGAGGCACAGAAATGAAGCAGTTGATCCAACAGTTGTAAGTGGTCGAGCCTGTATTTGACGCATTTCTGTCTCACTATGGAATCAGAGCTATTTCCACCCTAGGCAGCCCGGCTCACCCCTCCACCCCATATGTAGCCAGTATCCCCAAGTTAGGGCTGAGTCTCTGAGCACTCCAAGGCCTCCTCCCCAGGGGTGGGATCTTTGAGAAAATTGAAGATTTCAGCTTCCATTTCTAACACTGCTCAAGCCCTGGGGATGGTCTGATCTACCCCTGGGGCCCCAGGGTGTGAGGGTATTAGAGTGATCTCCAAAGACCCCTCCCCAGGAGGTGCTATGGACCGAAAGTGCCCCCTGAAATTCTTCTGTTGATCTTAACCCCTAAAGTGATGGTGATTATGTCACGAAGGCAGAGCCCTCAAGAACTGGATTAGTGTCTCTTATAAGAGATGCTCCCTGACCCCTTCTGCCATGTGGGACATAGTGAAAAGGTGCCAGTAGGAACCAGGGCAGGGCCATCATCAGACTTCGACCCTGCCAGCGTTGTGAGTGTCTCTCCCGCATCCAGAAGTGTGAGAAATACACTTCTGTTTATGAAGTAGCCAGCCTGTGGTTCCTCACTAGAGGATGTGGAGGGACTGACGGGGTCTTTGTGTGCTTGGTGCTAAATACACATGCAGACCACCTCCCAGCTGTGAGCAGCCTCCATGGTGACCACACACCTGTCACCTGTCACCCATCACCCAGGGGCGGCTGTGTCAGGTCCTCATGGCCCATCTTGACCCTCAGCCTCACTCAGGAGACTGACTGATGCCCGAGGAAGCCTGCCTTCTGAGGTGACCGGATGCTCTCCCCCTCCCGTGGACATGCACATACAAGACAGAGCTGCTAAAATTCACAGCTAAGGGTAGACACCGGCCAAGGGTGTCTGTGGGACCTGATCGGAGAGGCTGACTCTGAAACAAGTGGGTAGGGGGGAATGGGCCGGGCAGGAGGAAGCCAGTTCTGAACTTTCTGGTTTCTACCACTCACCGTGCCACTGCCCCAGGGCCATCCAGGGTGGTGTCACGGCTGGCGAGACCCTTTGCAGCTCCACATTTCCTGCCTCAAGTGGGCAGGGGAGTGCCTGGGCTGGGGGTCTGCTCCAGGGACCTGCTGCCCAGCATCTATGCCCCAACTTTTTCCTCTGGTTTCGGGGTCTTAGGGCTCTGACCCCCGCTTCTGCCTCCTCACCTGGCCACGGTTCACACTCTGCTGAAGTAGGTGGCCACCTCCTTGCGTGGAGGCGGGGACCCAATGCCGGCCCAGCCATTGCCCACCTGGGCCTCCTCCTGGCCCACCCGCAGCGGCGGTTTGCATTTATGCCAACTGGTGAGCAGTCTATTCACGGTGCCTTGATCGGTGATGCCACGCAGCCTTTCCCGCTCCTCATCGGCGCCGTCAGTGGTGGCTGGGGCAGCCATGGCCGCCTGGGCAGAGGCCAGGGCCCCATGGGCATGACCGAGCTCCAGGTCACGGCTCACAGCCTCGAAGAACTGCTGGATGCAGACCTTGGCGAAGGCCTTGGCGTGCTCCGTGCATGTCTCATCGAAGAGCTTGCGCTCGATGTTGATATAGTGGGACCAGTACTTGCTTTTGAGAAAGGCGGACTGCGTGAAGCAGGGCCGCACGGAGCGAACCACGAATGCCAGCAGCGTGGTCAGCAGCACAAAGGACCAGCCCAGTGCCTGCAGAGGAGAGGGGAGGGGCAGTCAGTCAGGAGGCACTGCCCTCCAGCCTCCCAAGCCTGTCCAGACCCCCTCTCCCAAGCGCTCTCTGTCAGTGCCATTCAGTAAAGAGCACCAACTAGGCAAGTGACTTCACTTGCTGACCTCCATTTCCAGGTCTGTGAAATAGGCACAGATTTACCCAAATTGTGGAAAGGGGCCAGGTGAGTAAATTGTACCATGTGTAAACCCAGCACCCAATACACTGGAGTTACCTGGGCAGCCCCTGGACTTAGGCTGCCTGGGTTTGGATCCTGACTCAACTTACTGGTTGACCAGAAGCAAGGTACCTGATTTCTTTGTGCCTCAGTTTCTTCACCTATAAAATGGGGATGGTGATTGGATCTCATAGGTTGTTGTAAGGACTAAATAAAGTAAACACGGCATATAGCCGGGTACACAGTTAGTACTCAGTTATTGTTATTCATTGGTATTATGTCAATAGACCTGGGTTGACATTGCCTCTTCCTTCAGGAAGCCTTCCTTGATTTTCCCCAGGCCAAAGTTATCCTTTCTCCTCTGAGTTCTCCTTTGTCTTTCAGTCAGTCGCCAGCAATAAATGAACACCTTCTTTGTGTGGGCTGAGCTGGGACCTCTGGGGTCACAGAGACAAATCAGGCAATCATTGAAACTCTGTTGAAGAGCACTGGACACCCCGGGCTCCAGCTCTGTTCAACTGCTAACTCACTATGGGGCACAGGGCAGGATGCCGCCTTAAGTTGTGCTCCAGGGTCAGGTCCCCAGTTGCACAGAGAAGCTTTTAGTCAGATGAGGTTGTGGGGGGAGAGGCAAACCCAAATCCCTATAACGGGGGCCAGGTGGATAAGGGCAGAGCAGACAGTGGGTGGGGAGTTGCAGAGCATGTGCTGGTCTTGGAGGGGGCACCTCTATGCTCCTCAAAGAGGAAATGTGAGCTCTGGGGTTGAACTTCTCAGTGTTTCAGGAAAAAACCGGAAATCTGGTTTCTATGTAGATTTCTGGGTTTTAGATGATGCCAGTTCATTCTATAACTGAATTTGGGATTCAGCCTTTGCAGACCACATAAAACATGTCTATAGGTCAAGCAGCCTGTCCTCTGGGGACCCTTTTAGTGCATATTGAGATGTTTTTAAGGTCAGGGGAAGGGACAGCTGCCCAGGCCCTGGGGTAGGAGGGGAGCGGCGTCTGAGCTGGTGCTCATGTTGTGAGGTTCACATGGGGGCGTTTGGTGGTGGTGCAGGCCCCACAGGCCAGAGCTCCAGGCTGCAGATGGGGAGCCGAGGTGTCTGGACTTGCCAGAGCAGGTTGTGCCTGTCTCTCTAGTACTTGCAGGGCAGGCCCAGCCCCTTATCCCCTCCCTGACAGCCCCTGGTGCTACCCACAGGCAAGGACTGGAGGGGGCCTGAGGCGTTCAGACAAGAGAACCCGAGGGTCAGGGGACGTGGGAGTGGGGCTGGGGGACAGAGCTCTGGATTTCCTCTCAGTGGGCCCTAGCCCTGCCTTTAGGGCTCTTCTCAGTTTCCCACCCAAGTCTTCCCTTCTGGGGGCACCCGGACCCTCAGCTCCCACTCCCTGAGCAAGGAGGCACCAGCTGGGGGGTATTTGCTAGGGAAATGTACCCAAATGGTTCAGCTACCACTGCCCAGGCCCAGAAGGGGAAAAGGATGCAAATTCCCCCAGGCTTCCAAGTTCCAGTGTGGGTCTGGCTGAGTTTGTTGGGCCCATTCTGGGGACCTCAGGACAGACCATAGGCCGCTGGACTGAGGTAGCCATAGCACCTGCCCCGGGTGGCCCCGATCCAAGGGGAAACCTGTCTGCCTTTGGAAGCCCTGACCTCGAATAGGAAAATCTGTCCATGTCCCACGGAGCGCATTCTGAGGAGCACTAGTCGGCAGGGAGACGTGACTGTGCCTGGAGTGCGGGCCCCTGATCTGTACGGGGAGCCCCGGGCCAGGCTGCCTGCCCCTCACCTGGGAGATGCAGCGCAGGTAGCGCACGGCCACCTCGCGGGCCAGCAGCCAGTCACCGTCGTAGATCTCGGGGCAGGGCACCCGGGCCAGCAGGCGGGCGAGCTCCGGCGGAGGCAGGCCGGGCGCCAGGCTGCCGTTGCCCAGCACCGTCACGGGCACGGCCGTGCAGAAGGCACAGAGGAAGCACTTGCCATCCAGCAGTGTGACCGCCACCCAGACGACGGGCGCGATGAGGGCGCGCTGGGCCATGGAGCAGAACATGTAACGCAGCACGGCCGGGTCCTTGGCCCGGCGGCCCGGCGGCCGCTTCCACTCCTCGGCCAGCATGGACACGTTGTTGTTCATGACCAGGCCCAGCAAGAAGAGCACCAGGGGCGGCGCCAGCAGGATGCCGGCACTGTAGGCCGCGTTGTAGCCCGGCAGGCACGGGCAGTTGAAGTCGAAGGCCGAGTACATCTGGGCGCTGGCCAGAGCCATGATGCCGCAGATGCCGTTCATGAAGGACTCCTGGTTGGACTGCAGGAACTGGAAGATCATCCGGAACTTGTCCATCGTGCCCTGCGCGGGGCCCGGAGGCCCCCTCCCGCCTCACCGCTGCCTCAAGGAGGGCGCCTGCCTCGCATCCTGGCCCTGGGAGCCCTCCTCGGGCCCCCGGCCGCGCTCAGGCCAGTGGCCCAGATCGCTGTCTCCCGGGAGCCTTCTAGTCAGGCGCTGGCCGAGCGGGCGCAGGCTGGCCAATCCTCTGGGCGCAGCCAGGGCTCTGCTCCTCCCTCTCCAGCCCTCCCAGCGTGTCTCAGGGAGCCACAAGGACAGCAGGCAGGACAGGGACCAGCTCTCCGAGGGCAGGGGAGGCGGGGAAGGAGAGGGCCAGGGCTCAGGGGCAGGCTGGGAAGACACTCGCTCCAGCATTTGTTGGGAGAATCCGGGCCTGCTGCTGAGGCCTGAGCTTCTGGACATGTCTCCTGGGCAACATGCTGTATCAGTCAAGAGGCCGCCTCCGAGTGCTCAGATACGGATGGTATGATGATGGAGTGATGGTGGTGATAACGGCGGTGGGGGCGGTGGTGTTGGTGGCGATGGTGTCAGCAGTGACGGCGATGGTGGAAGTGATAGGGTGGTGCTGCTGGTGGAGAGCGTGCTAACTGGCATAGCAGACAAAGCCCAGAATTTGGAGCCAAAGGACTTGGAGCTGAGAGGTCACCGAGTGCAGGCTGCAGGCTGTGAGCATCATGCAGGAGGCTGTGTGCCCAGTCTGCTGTCTCTGTGGGCGTGTCTGTATGTTTGTGGACCGTGGGTGACAAATCCTTTCCTGGGTCCACCTCCTGCTGCTGCACCCTCAGATCAAAAACTAAAGGTGGGTGCTGCGGGGTTTCTTGCCTGAAGTGTGAGTGTTGGTGGGAACCAGTCCAGGACTCCTCTGCGGGCATGTCCAAGAGGGAGCGCTTAAAGGGCTCCCTTTGACGCCCACAGCTCTGAACGTAGACCAGATCTCACTCCAACGAGATGGCTCCTGTCTGGGCCAAGAAGCTATGGCTAGGACCAGAGCCTGGAAAGAGCGACTCCCCCCACCCGGTCCCCTAGAATTCTGTGCGTCCCTGTATTGTGGCCGTGTGTGAGTGCTCTGTGGCTTTGCGCCTCATGTCTGTGTAAGCGCACGTGTATGTGTATGCACATCAGTGGTCTTTGTGTCTGTGTGGCTGACAGGAACTGGCATCCACTGGGGCTTCCCTAGGTCAGCATTTTGCACGTGTGACCTTGTGTAAGCTTCATACAACCCTAGTGGGTAGGTGCTACTGCTCCCATTTTACAGAAGTGCAGACTGAGGCTCAGAGGGGATGAGTTGCCAGCCAAAGTTTACAGAGTTTGGAGGTGGAGGAGTGGGATTTAAAGCCAGCTGGGTGGGAGTGGGGGATGGAGGAGGGGCAGGGAAGTGCTCTTGGCCTTCCTCTTCTGACTGAATGGGGGTCTCCTGTTCCACCACTCCAGGTGGAAACACTGGTAGGTCCCAAATAGGATACAGGTGGGGAAGGCTATTGCTCCCTGAGGCCCTCAAGATGGGCCTGCGACTATTGGAGTCCCTAGACTGGTGGCCTCTGCAGTACTTGGTTGCGGGGTGCAGAGGGTCACCTGCAGGTGGAAAGCAGGATGAGGGCCCTCCAGACAGGGAGGTGTCCACCCCCGATACCTACTGTGGTGTGGACACGCTAAGGGGTCTGGCACAGCCTCAGGTGCGAAGTGGTGCACCAGGGATGAGGGTGCAGGAGCCCAGGCGCCCGGGACCAGTGTGGTTCCAGACACTGCCTGAGATCTGTGTTCCCAAGTGGACATGGCCGGGATGCCCTTTTAGAAGTGCCCGAGCTGGCTGTGGGGTGCCCGCTCTAAGCACATACAGCCTTGTTGTGAATGCTAATATTAGTGTTATTTTAATACTTGATATAAAATAATTTGATTGGATTCTAAACCCATTATTCTTCTTATCATAAACACTTTATAGTTATTGAAGATAAAGGATTAGCGTTTGTATCTTTTTTTTTTTTTTAAGGAAATGTGCCCGCAGGAATGAAGGGGAGTAGGCAGACAGGCAAGAACAGAGAGGAGGGAGAAGCACTTTATTTCTTTATTTGTTCATCTTTGTTGCTCCCTCCAGCCCCGGGTCTCGAACCTGGGTCCTTAGGATGTATGCAAATTGCGTCCAGTGGGCTTATTCGCTAGGCCACCGGGTTACGCCTGTAGTCTTTATATACCATTTGCGCTGTTGTAAATTTTGGGATAGTTTTAAAAATTAGTTTTACACTTATCATTTACTTGGACCAAGTGTTTTGTGTTTTTTAAAGGAAAGGTGCAGGCAGGAATAAAAGTGAGCAGGCAGGCAGGCAGGAAGGAAGGAAGAGAGAGAATAGAAGAAGCATTTCATTGATTTTATTTATTTTTTCATCTTGGTTGCTCCCCCTCAGCCCCCAAACCCCTAGTTTGGGTCCTTGGGATATATGTGGACCGTGCTGGGGAGAGGCAGCAGATCCAACCACTACTCCACCGGGCACACTGCACCTATTTTTGGGGGGTGGAATTTATCAAACCTTGGAAGACATCATTATTGAAGAGTTGGCAGGGTAGGAGATAGGTGAAATGGGTGCAGAGGCTCAAAGGTACAAACCATATTTTAACCATAGCAACTATAGTTAGCAACACCCATTCATATATTTGGAAGCTGCTAAGAATGTGGACCTTAGTAGCAGTGTGACACTGGAACGTGGTGGTGGCCGTGGTGTGATGTGCGCATCGAACGGGGTGTGAATCTGTTCTCCTGAAACCTGTACTGTAAGTGAATAAAATAATAAAATAATTGTAACTATATGTGGTGATGGATGTTAATAAAGTTATTGTAATGATAGGTTTGCAATAGATACATGTACTGAATCATTATGTCGTAGACTTGAAACTGATATATTGTTCTATGTCAATTATCTGCAAATTAAAAAAAAAAAAAGGCTTGAGCGGGAATTGCACTTTGTTATTTCATACAGAAAAAAAGACAAAATCAGGTGTTAAAAAATGTTCACTGGTGCGCCCTGCTGGCTCAGGCGCTAAGCCAGTAACTACGGCACAGACGGTGTCAAACCCAAGGATGTGGGTTTGAGACCCAGAGACAGGTGTAGGCTGGGAAAAAACAAAATAAATTAAAAACCAAAATTCCTTTCCTCCCTCCTTCCCTTCCTTCCATTTCAACATTCAAAATGTTTCTTCTCTCTTTTCCTTCTTTAAAATATACACACGAAAAGGCATTCACTTAAGCATAGTCATTTCTTGTTTTAAGAAATGTGGAATATTTCGGATGGATATTTGATACAAATTCAGCATTTACTATCTTTCCTAATACTTTGTACTACATTTTTCTTATCATAACTATATGCAATAATGATGTAAACTATTTTGTCACTAGGCTTTAATAAAGATGTCTCCAATCCCTTCTCTGTGCCAGTGTCACGTACCCATGTTAGTGGTGTCTCTCAGCACTGAGATGTGAAGAAGGTTAGGAAACTCTGTCCAGAAGGATGGGGGCAGGGACAGGTGCCTTTTGAGGGAGAAGGTGGGTATCTTGAGCACCTGCTGAGAATAGACCTGTTTGTGATCGCGGAAGGGGCACAGGCTGCTTGGGGACACTCCTAGCCTCTGACATTGTCCTTTTTACTTGTGCTTTCCCTCCTGGAATACCATCTCTCTTCCCTCTGCCCACCTAAATCCTCTTCAAGCCCCTTCCCATTCACTCGTTGTTCCTCCCATTGAGCAGCCAGGTTTTTTCTTTGGGAACCATGTCACAGAGTGGTTAAGAGCGACCTAACCAATGACCCAGGTTGAAGTCTCAACCCTGCTGCATCTGAGCCGGGAAACTTGGGCAAGAAATGTAACTTCTGGGCCATGAGGAGAGGAGAAGGGCTCACCTCTCATGCTGTTTTGAGGATTTAAGAAGTCGATGCAGCCGGGGCTCAGGGCGGTGCCAGGCCCACGCCGAGCTCTCAGGAAGTGATCTGCAGAACCTCGTAACAGGAAGCGCTATCTTCATCCTTGAGCTCTAGGAGCTTAGCATTCTGAAAATGTGTATTGGTTCCTATACCTTCTCTAAAATGACCACAAATTCAGTGGCTTCAAATGACATGAATTACCACAGTGTCGGGTGTCAGGAGACTGAAATGGGTCTCCTGGGATCAAAATCAGGGAATTGGCCGGCTGGGTTCCTTCTAGACACTCCAGCACAGAGTCCATTTCTTGGCCTCCTCCAGCGTCTCCGGGACACCCACATTCCCTGGCCTGTGGCCCCGCCTTCATCCAACCTCTGCTTCCATCTCATGTCTCCTCTGACCCCTCTCTTCCGTCCTCCCTCTTGCAAGGACACTTTGTGATGCCTTGAGTCCACCTGGAAGACTCTTGCCGTCTCAAGATCCTTAAGTCACATCTGCAAAGTTGCTTCTGCAGGTGACATAGTCTTAGGTTCTGGAGATTGGGAAGTGGGGTGTCTGCATCAGCGGGGGCTTCGGTAGTGCACTCGGCCATGCTCTGTCTCCCCTCCCCATGGCTCCTAGAGGGTGACTGCATGGGAACAGGCTATCACGACCCTGCCCACACTTTCGGGTGTGTGTGTTGACGGTAAACTCTCCCGCTGTCACCTCTATGGGGTGTGCACTGGTCCTTGGCCTCCCTCAGGTGTGTGTCCCGGCAGCCACCCCAGGGCAGTGAGTTCTCTCTGGCTTGAAGGACTTGAGAGTGTCATGAAAAGCAGCATGCAAAGGGGGCCTCTGGGGAGCAGGCAGTGGAGGTTTAAGAAAATGTCCCATTTGCGTAGGGCAGCAGGAATGATAGAGCTCCAGTGGGCACTGCCCTCAGCAGCAGCCCAGGGAGGGACAGAGTGCCAGGAGCGCTCTCCCCCTGTGCTGGGAGGCTTAGGGAAGAGCTTGGGCACCCATGCTGGCTGCTCTCCTGTGAGCGAGGGTGCTGAGTAGCCTGTGGAAGCCTCCCACCCGAGTCCCACTCCCAGATGGTCCACAGGACATGTGAACAAAGGGGGATGTGCAGGACCATGGCAGAGTCTGGGCTTCTGAAACCACATCATCTGGGGACTGAAGCGAGTAGGGACACATTTGAGGGATATCAGGAGCCAGGGTCTGTGGACCCTAGTGACTTTGTCACTGGATGCAGGACTCGGGAGCTTCTGCTGGGAAGGTGTGTTCCTCAACCCTCCGGACAAGTTCTTCTGCTTTGCCAGGCTGGACTGTGCACTCCTCCATTTGGTGATTTGTCCTCTAGGTCATATCCTATCGCCCCTTCCAGATCATAAGTTCTCCGGCACCCCAGGCATTCCATCAATTTTTGTTGAGGGAAGAAATGAAACAGGTGCTTCCCTTTCCCAAACCTATACCTTTATTCGTGCTGTTTCCTTCCATGAGGCGCTCTACCCACCACCCGCATCTCTCTCTCCGCTTGTAAAAATTCTCCCCTCTTCAGGACCCGCTCGAATGAAGCCTTCCCTGATCCCCAGCCTGGAGCCATGCTTCTCCATGGTAGAGCCCTGTGGTCTACATGGGCCTGTATCGTCTCACTCATGCCTTGGCTTTGGATGATAAATATTTCTGTACCCATCTCCCTCCTACTGGACAGTGAGCTCCTTGAGAGCAGGCCCTGTCTTCTGTGTCTGCTCCCTTCCCGATTCGTGGCACAGTGTTTCCATGCAGTAGGTGCTCTAGAGGAGCTAAGTATAAGAAGGCAAGTGGACTGATTGCCGTCAGTGGCTTTTATTGGATCAGAGGCTGTGTCCTTGTGGTCCAAAGTGGGGCCCTGAGCCTCCTCTTCCTGGGCTGGGAGCTCGTTTGTGCTGAGCAAGTCATCTCCTCCTCCCTCCTCATCCAATATTCACTAACACTTTGCCTAAATCTTGCCTCGCCCAGAGCCCTTTCAGACATTTGCATGATCTGACCGCAGCACAGGATGCTGGCTTGCAGAGATTATTGGTTTTACAAGGTCCCTTGACAAGAGCCCAGGAGAACAGAGATGGCATGATATGGAAGGGGCTGAACTCTGGAGGCAGTGAACACTGGCCCTAAAGACCAGCAGAGCACAGGGTGAACTCAGGCCGCATCTGTGTGGCTGGAGGCAACAGTAGGATGAGTGTGTGTGAGTGTGTGTGTGGGTGTGTAGTGAGTATGTGTATGAGTGTGTAGTGAGTGAGTCATCAGGAAGGGGCAGAGACCCAGAGGAACTCACAGACTAGATCTTCCCCAACCCTTCCTGTTTGAGTCACAGAAATTAGTAGTTTTTCCAGCAAGACTTGACCCTGGTATTTCAAGATTTGGTTGCTGAGCCTGACCCCGTACCCATATGTGACCTAGAGGTTCATAAACATTGGCGCTTACCAAATCCCCCGGGGTGCTTGTTCAGTGTGGCCTGTCTGGGTCAGTCTCCTCCCTGGGCTGCAGATCAGGTCCGTACGCCAAACACCAGGACAATGCTCACCAGGGCCAGCTTCCTGCGCAAAGCAGTGGGTAGATAGCCCGAGGAATATCTGGTGAAGGACGCAGCTTTAGAAAGCGATGCTGAGCTCAGGAGTCAGGGGGGCAGGTTGGGGAGTGGGGAGGTGAGGAAGGCAGTGTCTACTGCCTAGAGGTGAGCAGAAGGCAGCCAGGAAACGAGCTGCCTCTCTAAAGAGAAGGCACCAGGCAGCTCCGTTGGGCCTTGAGTAGAAAGGGAACTGCTGGGACTTGAGAAGGTGGGGCTTGGAAGGGTCACTGACATTTGAAATCATAAAATTCCCCATTGAGAGGAAAATAGAAAACTCTTGGACTGCAGAAGCCAGCACTCTCAAGAGGAGCTCAACAGGCAGAACGGCTGGACTTACTCAGAGAATCTTTGTGGAAACCTAACTAGAGCATTGAACACAAATGCCAAGCAAACTCTCTAGGGGGCCGAGCCAGAGGCAGACCTACTAATTCCAGCTCTTCACCTCTTTATGTCTCAGTTTTCTCTTCTTAAAGATGGGGCTAACAATCTTTTTGCTCCCCTAGGCTGTCTTGAGGGTTAACAAGTCAGTCTGGGGAAGAATGAGAACAACGCGGGCACATGGCAAGCACCAGGTACGCAGGGTGTCGTGATGGTTGTCACTGCTGATTGTTTAGAATCTGGACATCTAGAACCCAGAGCCACGGAAGGTCTGTCTAGAATCCTGCTGCTCAAAGCTGGTCCCTCCGGCTAGAAGCATCAGAGTCACTTGGGAGCTTGTTACAGACCCGGGTGCACAGAATCCAAGTCTGCATTGAACAAGAGCTCCAGGTGAAGGTGAGCACTTTAAAGTGGTGAAGCAGGTAAGACAGGTCCAGAAACTAGGCTAGAGATCGGGCCATTTTATGGAAGGAGGCCAATAAGGGTTAGACTCTGCTTCTGGCGCTCTACTAGCCCCCAGATCCTTGTCAGCATGGACATTTATTTCACAAGGGGACACTGCTGGGGTCCCTACACATCAGTGTGCTGGATCAGCCTGGTGCCTGGGGCCCCTGTGAGGGCACGGTGGCTAAGGCCGCCCCTCCCCAGCCCAGAGGATGCCACGAGGTCGAGCGGCGGCTTGCTGGAGTACCAGGTGCTCAGGAGGCGGTCCACCGCCTCCTGGCTGGAGACTGCGCACAGGTGAGCCTTCCCACTGCCCCCGTCCAGGTCGTCGCGGGGCGCAGGCGTCTCGGCGGCCCTGCCGCGGCTCAGCCCCAGCGACCGCATCTCGCTCCGCATGCTGGCGAAGAAGTGCATCACGCAGCGGTGCGCGAAGTCCCGCGCATGCTCGCAGCACGTCTCGTCGAAGAGCTTCTGCTCCAGGTCCACGTAGTTGCTCCAGTACCTGCGCTGCAGGAAGAGCGTCTGGTCGAAGCAGGGCCTCAGGCAGCGCGCCAGGAAGGCCACCGCCATCAGCAGCAGCGTGAGCGTCCAGCCGATGGCCTGCAGGGTGCGGCACAGATTGCGGGTGGGCGCGGCACCGAGGCGGCGCCGTGCGGCCAGCGTGTTCCCGTGTCTCCCTTCCCGCAAATCTGCCATCTTCCTGCCCAGTCACGTATCCTGCAGCCACCTCCATCATGCCCTCCCGCTCATTTCTCCTCGCCCTCCTGCCTCTATCCGACTATGCAGCATCCATCAGGCACACATCCTCCTGTTGACAGCACGTCCTCCATCTGCCACCCAG
>RJWH01005488.1:0-75517 GCA_004363575.1 Solenodon paradoxus
TGGGGGGGTGGGGGGGTGGGGGGGTGGGGTGGGGGGGTGGCGGGGGGCGCGTTTCTGTTGTGTCTTGATTGGTGGCGGCGCTCGTGGTTGCAGACTGAGAAGTCGAGTCTGAATTAGATGTGCTTTTGATTCGAGAAATGTCGAGATGTCTCCTGGATATACCAGTGGATCAGAGACTGAGTTCAGGGCAGAGGCCAGTGTTTGAGATGAGAATCGAGCCCACTTTCATGGTCCAGTGCTCAGACCCCTGAGTGTCTGTGCCCGGACGGCTACATGGAAGCTGCCAGTGTGTGTTCTGCGCCCAGGAGGCGGTCACTGTCGGCGGTGGTTTCATTGTATTGCATGACACTCGCTCCTCCGCCCTCTCCTCCTTCCCTTTTATCCTCCTTCCTTTCTAGCATCCTGAGGTCTATAGGCCCAGGGGAAGGTGTTGCTGAGGGGCAGCCCATATGTGCATGGCCGTGGGGTAGGGCCCGTGCCTTGTCTCAGCCGGGACATCTCTGGCCGTGTCAGCCTGAACTGCCCATTTCTTCCTGCCGTGCTGGACCCAGCAAGCAGAGTGAGCTCTCAGCCCACTAGAAAAGGCTGACCCTTTCCCCAGCCAGGTTCATCTGGCAGTCCCAAGGTCTGCTCTGCCCCCCGCCCCCCCCCCCCCGACAGCCCAGAGTCCCTTGGGCTGAGGCAGTACCTCTGCAGGGTGCCCCCCAATCCCACCCTCAGTGTAAGGAGCAGAGAAAAGCCGGGATTGGAGATAAGAATTTGAGCCCACTTAGCATGGTGGTCTTTGTCATTTCTGTGTTCCCAACTGACAATCAGTGGCTACCCATAAAAGAAGATGAATCAATGAAGTCTAGAGATCGAGGCTGAGCTAACATCATCTCTCAGGAACTCTCATCACCTAGTAAACTTACCATGGAGAGTGGGCTCACATCCTTACCTCTGACCAGACCGGGTGGGGTTGGGGCTGGGGAAAGGTTTTGAGGGGCTTTGGACCTATTTAGAGGGCCAGAGACATGGAGACCCTACCCGCCTCAGTTTCCTCTGACTGCCTAACTCGGCAACAGATGCCTTGATTGCCACAGAGCAATGACTCCTGAGATCCCAGCCCCTGCTTTGCTGCGAATGGCCTCACTGCACAGTGTAACAGCGGGCCCCAGGTCCAGTCCCGAGGTCCTCACCACATGAGGTTGCACAAGGCTTGGGGTGGCCCAGTTCCTCTGCACCTGCAATGTGACGGGCTTCCCTGGCCAGGCAAGGGCAGGTGCGGGCTTCTGGGGGGCGGTCCCCTGGCCGGCCCTCAAGCTGCCCATCTCTGCAGTACACTGCCAGAAGATCATCCACAGGGACATCAAGCCGTCCAACTTGCTCCTGGGGGACGACGGGCACGTGAAGATTGCTGACTTCGGCGTCAGCAACCAGTTTGAGGGGAACGACGCTCAGCTGTCCAGCACAGCTGGGACCCCAGCATTCATGGCCCCCGAAGCCATTTCTGATTCTGGCCAAAGCTTCAGCGGGAAGGTGGGTCACCAGGCCTGGACTGGGATGCGGGTCAGCTGGAAGGGCGGTGTAGCTTGCAGCAGAGCCAATGTCCAACCTGAGGGTGCCCTTGTGTTTAGGAAGTGAATCCTGAACAGTCTCCCCTTCTTAGAGTTTGACCAGCTCCCCAACTTTGGCCTCCTTTTGTTTTCCAACAAAACAAGCCCAAGTCTCCCCTGCATGTATTTCCTGGCAGCTGCTCTGTGCTGAGTCCTGGGCTGGATGGTGGAGGAGACAGCACAGCCGCCCTGCTCCCTGCCCTTTTGAAGGTCATGCCAAGGTCAGGGGAGCTCCTGTTGAGGGGCATCCGGAGGCTCCTCTCAGATGTCTTGACCACGGCAGGATTTGAACTTGGCCTTGGATGGATGGGGGGCATGTAAGCAGGAGGTGGAGCCCACAGAATATACAAGAGAACTAGGGGGTACAGTGGGGCTTGGGCAGCTGTTCAGGCTTGCTCTGAAGTGACAGAGGCAATGGGTGCAGACATCTGAGCAGAGACTCACTTCTGTAAATGCATGTATGCCTGTTCTCACCTGTGTCCCTGCTAAGGAGACTGTGATCTAAGGCATGGGGACTCGTGTGTGGGTGTGGAGCTCAAGAGAAAGGTCAGTGATAGATTATTTTTTAAAGCTTTTTCTTTCACTGTAGTTCCACATTTGCAGAAAAGTTACAAGAATGGTCCAGAAAAATTCCTATCTATCTTTGTACCCAGATTCACCAATCACTGACATTTAGTCTCATTCAACTTTTTCATGATCTCTCCCTTTATGTATATATGTGTGCTTTTTTCTGAACCACTGGAGAATTCAGTGGGAGGCCTTAACCCTCCTTTAACATGAAATACTTCAGTGATGTTTTCTAAGAACTGGGGCATTTTCTTCCATGACCTCAGCACAATGATCAGAACTGGAATATGTGGCATTGGCAAGGCTGTTACCCACTCAGCCCCATGCAGACTTCCTTGCTATCCCCGTCTTGTCCTTGAGTGGCTTTTCTCTTTCTGGCCCGGGATCCCATCCCATCCAGGGTCAGTTGCTGTCTTCATGTGTCACGTCTCTTTGGGACCCTTTCATCTGGAAGGTTCCCTGGCCTTTCTTTGTCTTTTCGGACAGTGGCACTCTTTAAGACAGCAGGCTTGTTATTCTGTAGAGCGATGTCAGTTTGTGTTTGTCTGGTGTTCCCTGACTGGATTCCGATGAGCCGTCTGGGGCAGGACTGCGTTGGTGGGGATTTGAGAATCGCTTGTGTGAGAGAGAAAGTGGGTCCCAGGAGAGGAGGTGGGGTGCCCCAGGGAAAAGTAGTGGGCCCACATTTGAGCCTCAGATGTGGGGTAACCCTGAGGAATGTGGAGGTGGCAGAGGGTCTGGGCCTGGTGTGGCCTGAGCTGTTCCCAGTGGAGGTGGATGGTGGCTTCTGCAGTGGGTCCTTAAAACAGGGATGATCTGTTAATAAAGCAGCCAGAACTGGTTTATTGAAGCTCAATATGTACCATTGTTTCTGGGTGCCATCTGGGTCATGGATACAGCAAATGTGACCTTCTAGAAAAGGTTCAACCTGTGGAGTTAGAAATATCTGCTTTGGGGCTGTCCCAAGGAGACTTGGAACCCCTGGAGGACAGGGGTGCTGCTCTGGTCCTCCCTGTGTCCCAGTCCTCAGCACAGGGTCCCGTGTGGAACCAGTGCCTGTGAGTGAATACTGAGCTGAGGAAGGAGATTCCCTGCATACCTTCTCCCATAGCCCCCTGGAGCTGTGTGGCTAAGACGTGTTGGTGCCTTTGAGGGAATGATGTGAGCTGTTTCATTCCAGGCCTTGGATGTGTGGGCCACTGGGGTCACGCTGTACTGCTTCGTCTATGGGAAGGTGAGTGCTGAGTGGGCCGACAGGCTGGAGCAGGCCCAGACCCTTGGCACCGTGGTTGGGTCCAGCTGAGTCAGGATGAATGACAGGGCCAGACCCTTCCTCTGGCCAGTCCTAGCATAAAGTGACTTGTGAAAGAGGCCACCTGGCTCAGAGAAGGCTGAGGGAAAGACGCTTTTTTTGTTTTTCTCTTCTCCCCTTGGGAGGAGTTTCATGGGAAGATGTCCTGGGACAGTGGACATCCCAAGGGAGGGGCAGGAGGGAATCTCGGTGACCAGAGTCCACTCCAGAGTTGTGGAGGCCTTTCTGCCACGGTTGTCATGTGCCTCCTCAGGCCACACCCATTCAGTCAGCACTTGTTGAGCGCCTGCTGGCTTTCAGGCCCTGAACACATTGGGCGAGGTCCCTCTCATCTAGTGGGGACCTTGGAGCTGCTCCCCACCCCGGGCCTCCCCAAGAGAGGGCCTGGTTTCCCCAGGTGAGTGGAGGCCGTGGGCCTGAATTCTTGTCTCTTCCCACAGTGCCCGTTCATCGATGATTACATTCTGGCCCTCCACAGGAAGATCAAGAGCGAGGCTGTGGTGTTTCCCGAGGAGTGAGTTCTCCACTGGGGCTCCCAAACCCCCAGGGTGGTCTGGTTATAGCAGAGCTTTTGTCCTTCGAGGGCCGCACCCCAGCCTGCGATCTGGAGGAGGGGCTGCAGTGCGGAGTGGATGGCATGAGGCTCAAAGCCTGGCAGGGTGCCCAGGTCACACACTCACTGCTCCTTCACTGCAGGCCCATGGGGTCGAGGGCACCAACCCATGCAGACCCTGGACTCATGGCTTCTCCACCTTCCCCATCTGGGGTGGAGGTGGCACTTCAAGAAGCCAGTGTGCTTCCCCACTTCGCAGATGGGACAGCGGAGGGTGATCAGTGGGCCTGGGATGTGAAGCCACTCGGTCTGCCAGCCCTTTCCCTGTAATGGACCCACCCCCTGGAGCAGGATGGGAATGGAAAGAGGGAAAGGGAAGGATTCTTATCAACTGTCTCCCTCCTTCTTCCTTCTCTTCAGGCCAAAAGTCAGTGAGGAGCTCAAGGACCTAATCCTGAGGATGCTGGACAAGAATCCTGAAACGAGAATCGGAGTGCCAGACATCAAGGTGTGGGATCGAGGTCTTGGGCTAGGCTGGGCTGAGACACAGCAAACAGACTTTACCTTCCCCTCGGGAGAGCCCCTCCCTGAGACACAGGTGTATTGATTGGGTTTGGGTTTGGGGTTTGGGGGGCTCTCTCAAGGCAATTGCTGCTGGAATGCCTGGGGTCCCTTTCTGATGGGGTGTCTTTCTGCTGGTGTCCCTGACCTCTCTCCGCCCTTCTGGATGCCCAGCTGCACCCCTGGGTGACCAAGAATGGGGAGGAACCCCTTCCCTCGGAGGAGGAGCATTGCAGCGTGGTGGAGGTGACTGAGGAGGAGGTGAAGAACTCGGTCAAGCTCATCCCCAGCTGGACCACAGTGGTAAGAGGGGAAAGGCCTCAGGAGGGCATTGAAGACTTGCTCTGTGCTGGGCCCTGTGGGTAGACAGAGGGCTGCCTGGTCGACCAGCCCTGACGCTGGGCCACTGAGGCCTGTTGGAGCAGGAGGCTTGGTAAAGAGAGTGAATAATTTAAAGAAACATATTGCCCTCTTAAGTGTCAACATTCATACTACTGGAAGAAGCCTTTCTTTCCTCCTCCCTTCTCCCCCATCTCCTCCTTCCTTCCATTTGTTAGACTTCAGTTTTGCCAGGCACTAGGTGCTAAGGACATGACCATGGAAAGGCCTGAGACGCCTCTGAACCGGGCCCCTCTATATGCCGGGCACATACCACCTGTATGTTCCCTCTATGTCTCGCGGTTTAGTTTTTCTCATCCTCTCTGGATGTCTTCCGTGCTAACAGTTGGAAGTCTTTTATTTGTGTTTTTGAAATTAAACCATTTTACTGAGGGACTTTGGGGGAGGACTGCGAGGGTGAGGTCCAAAGTCCCGGGCCTGCTGGAACTGCCCCAGCTTGTCAGTCGCTGGAGACAACAGTTGGAAGAGACGAATAAAGTCTGTGAAGGCATTTTGGGATTTGGGGGACCCCGAGGGCTAAGGCCTGCCCTGTGCTGAGGTTCCCCCGGCTCTAGCATGAGCACCAGGCCAGGAGGGAGCCTGGCCCGGCTGTAGGTGAGGTCTGGCCTGTGTGCTTTGCCCCGCCCTGGTGGGTCCAAGCTGGTACCAGTTCCCTGTGCTCTACAGAACTCCCAGGCTCTCTGGGTCCCTGAGCCAGTCATCTTCCATTGGGTCCCCCACCACCTGCCTAGTCTTAGCTACCACGGTGTCTCCCAAATCACCACAGTAGCTTCTCCAGCTGTCCCCCTGCTTCCACCCTCACTCCCACTAGGGTTGACGCAACTCAGCACTGGTGTCCTGATGCCATGATCGTGTCACTGAGTTCAGACCCTGCTCCCACCTCACTCAGAGAAGGGAACATTAGCCTGCTGGCTCTCCTAGACCTCACGACCTGCCGCCATTCCCCCGTCCACCTGACCTCCTCTACCCCAGAGACCCACATGCGGAACATACACTTCCCCGCACCCTTTTGGTCTTTGAAGTCACCTTCCCTGACCCTGCCTCTAAGATCCCAACCTCCACCTGGTCACACCTTGTCCCTCATTTTGTTTTTTCTCCTTCACATATCCCACTAGCTTTTATATGTGTATCTGATTTGTCTTATTTATTACCTGTGCCCTCGGCTGTACAATAAGCTTCACGAGGGCAAGAAATTTTGCCTCAGAGGGGCCCCTACGTCTCTAAGAGTGCCTGGCATGGTAGGTGCTCAGGGAAGTGTTATTGACTGAATGAATGAATAAGAAAGAAGATGTGAAAGACCCCCGGCTCTCTGTGTGCAAGTGTGTGCCTATGGGGGGGACACGGGCCTGGAATTGCTCTTGTGGGAGGAGGGACAGTCGGAGCTGGGGTGCACTGGTGCTCCCCTCCTGGGAGCCCTCCTCCAGGCCAGTGCACAGCTACCCCTCTGCACCCTTGACACGGCCCTCCCCAACTCCATCCTTCCCTCAGTAGCTAGACAGTGTTTCCTAGTTGCATTTCCCATGCCCACCGCTTTCAGCCTGACCTGCCAGGCCCCTCATGGCCTGCTCCTGGTCTCCCTTACCTGTCTGCACCAGTTGCACTGGGCTTCCCATTCCTGAAATGTGCCCACTGTGTTCTTGCTCATGCTGTTTTCTGCTTGCAGTGTCTTCCTTTCTCTGCCCATGAAAAGGCCTACTCAGCAGGGCCCACCTTAGGGAGTCAGAGAGGTTGATTATCTGGGGACCTGGGGGCTTGTAGGCCTGTGTTCCTTACGCTGGCGTGTCCTCCGCAGATCCTGGTTAAGTCCATGCTGAGAAAGCGTTCCTTTGGGAACCCATTTGACTCCCAAGCGCGGAGGGAAGAGCGATCCATGTCTGTGCCAGGAAACTTGCTGTTGTAAGTGTGGGCACTGAGGCCCGGAGGGCATTCCCTGTGGGGGGTGGGGCACTGTGGCACATGCCCCCACTCTGTCATCGGCTGTGCAGGCTGGACTCAGAGCCTGGGCCCTCCGCCAGCTCTCAGAGTGGGGTCCCGTTTGTCCTCTGTCCTCAGCCTGTGGCAGCCTGGTGGAGACAGACAGACCTCGTGTCTGCTCCTTGTAGGAGCCTGGCTCTGTTGTGCTCCCCAGAGAGGTGAGCGCAGGCCAGGCCAGTTCAGGTGCCTCAACCTCTCAGGAAGGAGTAGCTTCACTTGTGAGCAGGGGCTCAGAAGCAGGTTTCATGTGAGGCCTCCCTCCTGTAAGTGGGTCTTCAGAAGTGCCGTGTCTCACTTTAGTGGGCGTGCTGGCATCTGCTCCCTGCCAGGGGTTGTTTGCACTCAGAGATGTCTGTTTTCCAGCCTCTAGCCCTCCTTCCTGGCCAGTGGAGGGCTGGGTGAGGAGTGGGAGCTGGGAGAGGCCTCCACTGTCCTGAGCTCACTTCCATTCTGTCTCTTCAGGGAGTCCTGTCTCTTCTAGGACTAGGGGAGGTGGCTCCCTGGGCTCCTCTAGGCCTGTAGGCCATAGATACTGGACTTAGACAAAGTGTGGGAGATCATATATTTATCACCCAAATGGAGCTTGCTTTGAGACTGAAAGAGAAAGCTTTTCCTCATGATGCTAATAGGAACAACCAGGCCGCTATAAGCAAACTGGACTTCTGGTCACTAGCTCATGCCTGTGACTCAGCACCCCCTAGTGGTGGAGCAGGTCAGTGACATGCAGCCTGTCTTAGAACTGGGGACCCCAGACACAGCTGAGCAAGGCTATCGTTGTCTCTTTGTGGCCGTATTAATGGAGAGGTGGGCCGGTTTACACATCTGGACTGTGAGAGATTGGGATTAATGCTGTCCAGCTATAAACTTCTATAATTCTGTGACCCAGGTTTAGTTTTAAAAAGCAGATTTTAGACTGTTTTTGGCACTTTGGGATGATCTTTGAAACTCTATGGTAGAGTTAGATTGGTCCACTTTTAAGTGGTTATTAAAAAAAGAAAGGGCTTGGTGTGTGTGTGTGTGGGGCGGGAATTAGACAGAGGAATTGATGGAATATGCGACAGACTGCCAAGACAGATATTCTCTGCACTGTGGACAAGACAGAGACAGTGCACAACGAGAGTCCTGCTGCCGGGGATGGTGGGGGAGAGACTGGCCTGTGTCATGGCTTAGACTTGAGGACACTGGGTCAGATTGTGGCTCCAGAGGCCAGGCTGGAAGTCTAGACTTCATTGAGGTCAAGGGCACCATGGAGGGTTTGAACTAAGACTGGTTGCAGAGAGAACAGCAAAGAGGGACTGCCATGGTGCAGGGAGAGATGGAGGTGAGCTGGGCAAGTGGAAGTGGGGGGATTTGAGAGACTGCAGAGATCAGTGCCTGTGTGAGTGTGTGGGGAAGTCCTCCTGCATGCATATTCTGACTCCTCAGGTCCCCTGCCCCTGGTGTCCCCTGAACAGGAAAGAAGGGTGTGGTGAAATGGGCAAGAACTCGGAGCTCCCTGGTGTCCAAGAAGATGAGGCTGCGTCCTGAGCCCCTGCATGCGCCAAGGGCCGCCTGGCAGCACACTCATCCTGCGCCTCCCAAGGCCCACCGCCCTCATGCCGACAGCCGCCCCTGCAGGCAGGGGGCTGGGGACTGTGGCCCCTCTCCCGGCCCCTCCCTCTGTCATGCTGCATGACCTCCACACGCGTGTCCAGGGACAGGATTGGAATGTGTGTCATCTGGGGTTTGAGAGGCGGGGCTCCCATGAGGCCCTCTCCTTGTCCTGGTTCTCCCTGATGGGTCCCATCCTGTGCGGAAACTCGGTGCCCAGGATGCCTGAGAAATCCCACCCCTCTGGTCGGCGAGGCCCAGGGAAGGAGGCAGAAAACCAGGATGGCAGGTGAGACTTGGCTCACCGCTGCTGCAGAGACCTGCTGGGGGCCTGGCTCAGCTCTCTCTCTCTCTCTCTCTCTCTCTCTCTCTCTCTCTCTCTCTCTCTCTCTCTCACACACACACACACACACACACACACACTCACAGAGACACGTGTCCAGCCTACTTCAGGGGGCTGCTGCTGGAAATTGTGTCTTAAGAACGCAGGTACGGAGGTTCTGACCCTTTGATGGGTATTCCCGGGCCTCACTGGGGAGGGGCCAGTCTTGGAGAATTTAGATTCCTTTTTGTGTCTTCTGTTTTGGTTTTTAACTTGGTGTGTGTGGGGGAGGTAAAGCCCCACTTGGGAACATCTCAGGGGTTGTCCTTCAGCTTTCACTGGCTCCCCGCAGACCCAGCCATCAGTTGGCTGCCAGGTGGATGGGACTGACCCCCTCAATGGTGGCTCTATCCAGAGAATGGGCAGAGTTCAAGCTCTGAATGGAGCCAGGAGCATGACGCCGTCCCTGCCCACCCCCCTCCTCCCTCCATGGCTCTCCAGGGCCTTGACTGCAGAAAGACACCAGGCCTATTACCACCTTGAATGCAGAAAGATGCCCCAGCTCGGGGCTGGGGCCTTGCACGTGCTGAAGTAACTGGAATCCAGATCGGATCCAACTGGCTGCACGTCTGGCCCCCAGAGTGGCTGTCACATCCCTGCGGTAAAGGACTCGCTGCCCGGATTGGAGACAGCAGTAGAAGTCACACCCTCAGGACAGTCACCATTCAGCCTGCTGAGAGCCCAGCACTGGGGCCAGTTGCAGGGCCACACTGGAGCAGACTTCGTCACCTTTGGGATCCAGGCCCAACTGACTGCTGTGGCACTTCCTGACCAAATGCTGAAGAGATTGACCCCCAAAGAAAAATAAAAGCAGGACTTGTCTACCTCCTCTGGAAACAGGGGCCAAGCAGGAATTCCAGCCTCCACGAGGGTCTCATCCTGCAGGAAGACTTGTGCTGAGAAGGTGGGGGCGGCTACGCCCGAGGGCCCTGTCCTGCCGTCTCTGTGCCTGTGGTGTATGTCGCGCCTCACGCACACACGCACGTGCGTGCCCATCTGCTGCACACAGCATACGCGCATGCCTTGCACATGCATCTGTACTATAGTTTCTATGTTATTTAAGGCTCTGAGCAGAATGAGGCCCCTTATCAATGGGTCTGCATTTCTCCTTGGCTCCTCTGCACTAAGGCATTGTCATCCAAGGCTTAACAAATAGTTCGGTACTGTTTTGAAGAACACTTTTATGGAGTTCATGGGAGGCATGTGAAACACTGATGACAGATCTGCCGGTTTTTCTTGAGTGAGGGGCCTGGAGGGTGGGGATTTCAGGAACCCCGTGGACTGGAGCTGCTCATGCGAACCTCGAAACTGGGTGTGGCTTCACTGCCTGGGTCAGAGCCCAGATGGTTCCCTGCCCCATCACCAAGGGTTTGCGTTGGCATTGTTTCATGAGGGAGCACAAGTGATGAAAAACTCCAGAAGAGTGTTTTAAAGATTAACTTCCAAGGAAGTGAGTTACAAACAATAAAAGCCCTTACTTGACTTAAAAACTTTGCATGTCTGTTTTCTGCCTCTGGATTAGTGTCCTTTCACACCAACTGGACCAGCTGACTTTGCTGCCTTTTCTAGAGAAGGCCAGTCATAGGAGGAGCTCAGGGGAAGGGGAGAGGCAGGGAGGTAGAGGACTGGCTCTTGAAGGTGAGGGGCTATCGTCCAGAATGTGGCCCTTTATCCCGGGGAGCCCTTGCTCTTGAGAAGAACAGTCCATGAGGCACCCAGACTGAGGCACAGGGGCCTGGGGAGGCCAAGGTCTGGTCCTTGGCGCTGTCACTGCTCCTCATGGGAGCTGAAATCCCAGTGAAACCTCAAAGTCCCTGTGATAAAGGCCCAGAGCTTCTGAGCTTCTGAGCCTGGGGCACGGGTGTGGATATTTTGAGCCCTGGAGCTCCCTGGTCATAGTTGGGCCCTCCGTGGCCATGATGAAGGGTCATCAATGCCAGGCGGTCTTGAGCTTGAACCCAAGCTTTACCCTTTATGAGCGGTGTGATCTTTGGTAAGTCATTGGAGGAGTCTTGGTTTCCTCCTTGGTAGAGTCCAGACAATATTGGCACCTCCTCACGGGGGCCTTGTGAGGTTGAGTGAAGTCCTTGTGCCAAGGACCTGACACAGTGCTTGGTACATAGTAAGTACCAAGCAAGTGAGCTCCTTCAAAAATTAGACTGTTTTGTGACTGAGGCTGCCTGGACCCGGGCTCAGAGGCCAAGCCTGAGTGCATCCTGCAGGGCTGGGATTTACCCGTTGGTGGAGCTCCTACCTCCATGCAACTGCATGAGACCAGCCAAAGGGAGAGTGAATAAGAGGCTGCCCAGCATGGGGATCAGTTTTTCTATCTGAGAAATAGAGACCCAAACTGTGCCTGCCTATGTACTGCTTGTCCTGCCATGGTCCCCTGAGGGGCAGCACCATGCCATCTTCAGGAGGGCGCTGCCTGCCAGGCAGACCTTCCCCAAATGCTGAAACCAATAAGCATGACTCACATTTCCTCCGCATTTCCTTAAAAAAAAAAAAAAAAAAAAAAATCTATCTATCTACACACACACACACACTCACACACACACACACACACACACGAAACAGCGCAAGAGTGAGACCCACCGTCCCTCCCCTCCTCACTCGTCCCGCTTTGGTCCTCAGTCCTCCAATCCAGCCCCCTACCGGATGCCAGAGTGATCTCTTAGGGCCCTAATTGGCTATACTCACCCTTCTCAGAATTCTCTGTGCTCCCCACAATGCTCAGCCTGGTATTTGAGGCCCCCAAAGGCCTGTTCACAGTCAGAAAAATCCCTGAGTTGGTTCATCCCAGGCCTTGGTCACCCAAACCTAGGCCACTGGTTCTGACAGTAAAACATGACATGTTTGAAAAGGGCTATGGGGCATGATGTCATTTCCACATGACTACAACTATTCTATTGTAGGGAAACTGAGGCAGGAAGTAGTAATTTGCTCAGTCACACAGCATGTCAAGGAAGAGTCAGTCTAGAGTTCAAGCCTCCTGTCTACTCACACCAACGCAGTCTTCCCCGACCGGCAGCGCGGAAAACCACGAGCCCTGTGCAGGGAAGGGCGTTTGGGAAAATCAGACAGGGGTTGCACTCCCAGATGTAACCACAAGGGGGAGCTGAGCCCAGGCCAGAGTGAACCCCTGAGGCTGGGGTGCAGTGCCCATTGCGCCGTGGGAGGCAACCCAGTAGAGAATGTCTTTGGGTTCTGGATCCCACAGGTCTTTTGCCTGGTCTGTGCTGTCCCCAACACCCCTCTTCATATGTGGGCTTAAGTCCGGGGCAGAGCAGAGAGGGTTGATCAGAGACACTAAAGGGTCTAACTTTCCCAGGACACCCAGACATACTGGGACCTGTGCCAACACCCCACACATACACAGCCTGGAACACTCACACAGCTTCCCTTTTTGCAAACAAGCAGGCTATGGGGCTGCCTCTTGGGTGCGGGGTGTAGTCTAAATATTTTCAAAATTGATGCAAAGTACAAACTTCCCAAACACCTTTCCACTCCCTCTCCCACTCTTGGGCTGTTTCCCGTGTATGTGTGTGTGTGTGTGTGTGTGTGTGTGTGTATACATATACTTTTTTTTTTTTTTTAAGGTGCAGGCAGGAATGAAGAAAAGCAGAAGCAGACACAGGAAGGAAGAGAGAAACAAAAGAAACATTTTACTTTATTTTTATTTGGTTGTTACACTGGTTGTTTCCTCCCTGGACCTGGGACTCGAACCCAGGGGAATGGGGACTGTGCTCCTTTGGAGGCGACGAACCTATGATTACTCCACCAGAGCATGCCCTTTCCCCTGTTATTAACATTGCATTCGTGTTGTACATTTGTTGCATCTGCGAGATAACTGATTTCTTGTTATTAGCTAAAGTTCACAGTTTACTTTAGGGTTCATTCTTGGTGATGTACATTCTATGAGTTCTGACAAATGTATAATATCATGTTTATACCATTATAGTTTCATACAATATAGTTTCACTGCCCTAAAAATTCCCAGCACACCCTGGTTGTATAGCGGTTGGGTCAGCCATCTCCGAAGTCTTCATGTACCCCAATGACCCTGCTTCACATCCAGAATCTGTGGGGAACCACCAATGTGAACAATTAAAGCAAAATAATTCTTCCTCCTCTCTCTTCCTGCCTGCCTTCCTGCTCACCTACATTCCTATCTGTACCTTTCCTTAAAAAAAAAAAAAAAAAAAAAAAATTCCCTGTGATCCACCTTTCCGTCCCTCATTCCTATTCTCCCCCTACCCACAACCCCTTGCAGCCACTGATTTTCCAGAATGGCTTATAGTTAAATCATGTAATATGTAACCCTTTAAATTTTTTTGAGATATAATTGATACATAACATTGTGTAAATCTAAGTTGAGCAACACATGGATTTGATACATTTGTATTGCAATTTAACAATTGCTATTTAACAATAGCTGACACCTCTCTGGACTCATAATTATCCTTTCTTCTTGTGGGAACCATTAAGTTCTAGTCTCTTAGTAAGTTTAATGTTTATAATGCAGCTTTGTTGTCTATACTCACTGTACTGTGTATTAGTTCTCCAGGACTTATTTATCTGCCAGTTGCAAGTATATACACCTAGGTAATTAGATTAGTTTAATGACCAGTGAGAGTTATGAGTAATCCTGGTCTATAATTTGGAAAAGCAGATTGATAGACCCAGTGCTCTATGTTTCTAAATCTAATCTGAGCAAAGCTCTCATTTCATTTTGCTATATCCATTCATCTGTCCATTCATCCATCCATCCATCCATCCATCCATCTTTTCAATCTTTGTCCAGGGCTTTCTATAACCAGACACTGACTTAGAGACTAAGCCACATCAACCCTGCCCCTGCTCAGATGGCTCTCACAGTCCCTCATGGAAGTCATACATTACTCAAGTCGCTGTGTACATGCATGGATGACTTCGGGCTGATACGAACACTCTGTAGAATAAAGATTCCTGGTGATGGCTCTCTGGGATTATTTTGGGAAACCTCCCAGAGGAAGGGAGACTCCAGTTAATAAGATTTGAAGTTGAGGAAGACCTAGCAAGGACAAAAGGGAAGAAAGAAATTTCTAAAAAGAGAGGCCATCTTGTGCAAAGGCCCAGTGGTAAGAAGGAGCTTGGTGTTTCCAAGAACTGAAGTGTTGCTGTTGGGAATGAGGAGGAGAGTGGTGCAAGGGGAAGCAAGAAAGGAGGGCAGGCTTTGATGCTAAGTGGTGGAAAGATCGCTTTGACTCAGTGTAGAGGGAGGAGTATAAAGGAAGGGATATTTTACTTTAGGGTTCATTCTTGGTGGTGGTGTACAGTAACCAGTGAGGGGGACTTTGCAGAGTTCAGACAAGAGGTAACATGGTAGGTGCAAGGGGAAGAACTGAGCAATGGTAGCTGAGAGGATAGAAAACAAAACAAAACAAAGCAAAAAACAGATTGTCCGGGTGGGCTGAGGTGGGTGAATATGTAGGAGGCCAGACAGACAAGACTAGGTGTGGCCTGGGGTGGGTAGGAGAGGAAGGTATCAGGCATGGCTTCTCACTTCTAGGCTGGCACACCTAGATAGATTATCATGTTGATCAGGCACTCACGATGGCCCTGGCTTGGAAAGGAGGATCCTAAGTCTTTGTCAAGTTGTGTCTTAGGTGCCTGAGGTATTCAAGGGAAGGCGTCCTTAGGCAGCTGGACATCTGTGTCTGCAGTTCAAAGGAGAGGTGGGAACTGGAGAGAGAGATGGCAGGGTCCTCAGGGTATGGATGGAAGTGAAATTGGAAACCATGGATGTGAGAGGATGCTCTGTGGAACAAGCTTGGGTTGAGAAGAAGGAGGATTCAGGATGGAAACTGGGGGAACTATTAATGTTGGGGGAATAAGAAGAACCCACAAAAGCATGGAAGTATGAACATCCTGGGTGTGAATCCCACAGGCTCTTTGCCTGGCCTCTTCTATCCCCAAATCAGGTGTGGCATCAGAATGGGAGAGGGTGCATGGTTTCAAGAGCTAGAGAGTGGTCATGAGTGGCCATGAGGCTGAGGGGACAACGTGGGGGTGACAGTCCTTTTGAGAACTTAGCTGTGTAGGGGGCAAGGGCCATAGCACTAGTAGCATCTGCTTCATGACCTTTTCTTAAAATGTGGAAATTTTCCTTGACTACTGACCTACACAGATTCCAAGGATAGACATGAACCAGGGGGTGTGAGACATGTACCCAATTTAAAATCGCATCAAAGAACATCTCACTTGAATCAGCAGAGCATCACCTCAGGCCAGTAGACCATGTTACTAGTTAAGTAGCACCGGGTTTCACCTTAGGAGCTTATCTTACCTTTTAATGGCTTTTGCTTTTTTTTCCTGGAGAGGTAGGATTCCGTTTTTTATCTCCTTCATCTCTGGATAAGAGGAGGCATGAAAAAGGAGAGCGAGTGGCCAATTCCGGTTAAGTTTTTTAAAAAAGAATCTTTTAGAAGGTCCTGTTAATCCCCTCCTTTGTCCATCTTCACCAGTTTTTAAGAGTTGGTCATATGTCCTCAAATTCCACCACTAATCTTCCTGTTTTGAACGCTGATCCTGGGTAGGTTACCCATGGCCATCAAACATCTAGACTCCAGCCAAGTCCCACTGTTGACTTGTGGCTGCATTTGATACTTGGTCACCCCTTTGTGAATCTCCCTCTAGCCTGTCCCAGTGTCCCACTCTCTTGGTTTCTTCTTCTAGGAAAGTTTATCTAGACTTTGGAAATAGGACAAGAGAGTAGGAAAAAGAACGACACTGGAGTCCTCTCAATGTGGTGCCAGCTGATTTCCAACTTGCCTGGTCTATTTGGTGATCACCTGATTATAGAAATGTTCCTTTCACTTCCATTTCACCATTGATTAGGATAATTTATAGACCATTCATAATGAGCAAATAATGGTTGTCTAACCGAAATGTACATGTTTTCTGTTTGACAGACAAGGGAAGGGTTTCCCTTGTTTCTTGCCTAATAGGGCATTAACCTGTGTCTTTAAGTTCATTTCCATATTCCTTTGACCAATTCTACATTTATTCTCACATTCTCTTTTGAATGAATCTGTTAATCTCACTGATGTTCTCATTCATTAATGAAAGAAGAAAAGCCTTGATGTGTTCATTTTCTACTTGAGAGTCCTGTTTTTTAAACTTTTTGGAAAAGTGTTCTTTACCATTTCTAATTCTGTGGCCCCACCTCCACAGGCTGTGCTGAGGACAGGAAGGGGCATGGGGTTAGTTAGGTGACCCAAAAGGCACAGGCAAGAAGGCCTTTCCTGGCAGGTACCTAGTAACCCTGACTTTGGACCACCCGAGGCTCTGCTTGCTCTGGATTTCTAATTCTTCTACCAGCTAGAGTCCCTGAGGAGCTGGTTCTCTGAATGGTGCTGGATCACAATGCCTAAGTCCTAAAGCCACAGGCTCCTGTGCTACAGGAGAGTGGCCTGTCCAGGGGTCTCCTCTGGCCTCCCGGCATCCAGGGGTTTCTTCCTCCTCTCCCCAGCCCGACCACCTCTGCAGGCCTAGAAAGCAAGTGTAATGGTGGAGTCTCTGACTGTTACCCAAAGCTGGTCACCCCAAACATAATCTTTCTCTGAAATGTTCTTAAATATTCACACAAACACTTTCCAGGCATTCAATCCAATTTATAAATACTATGCATCCCTGTCAAGTAAAATTAGCCCTCTGAAGTGTCTTCTTGTTTGCCCTATGGTTTAGCTATCATTTTAAACAATGATGTCCTGTACCCCTTCTGTTGGATCCTCTCTCTCTCCATACTCATCTCATCTAAGTGTACATAGTCATTTAACTCATCTAAACTACATAGACCCGTCCCCTTATAACCTCCTTTAGGAGTGGGTAAACACCGACTGGTGAAGGAATTGAGATTTCTGAGGTCACACCTGGGGTAAAGGGGAGAGCCAGCTAGAGAAACCCAGGCGTGTCTGATGCTGAGTATACTCTCCCTTGATTTGTAATTATTTGTTCCTCCATGGTCAGAGCTGGTAGGGCTTTGGTGGCCCTAGCATCCTCCCTCCTCCATCCTCAGATGGGAAAACAGACTCCCAGGTGTCAGGATAGGGGGACACTCCCTCTCCCCCAACTCTGCTCTTCTTAGAAATGTCTGCAAGAAAACACACTTCGAGGTCTAAGGTAGACAGCCGCAGGATTCAGGAGATTCCGGTTCCATCTCTGACCTTTGAGCACCACACTATCCTCTTAGAGCCTCAATTTTTGTGTCTGTAAAATGATCCGGTTATTGGAAGACTTCCCAGAAGTGACAGCCCAAGGCTCTCTCGGGCTTCTGGAACCCGGCAACCTACGCTGAGATCTAGGTCTTATCCCTTTGACAGTCTGTCACCTTGGATACATTTCTATGCCTCAGCTTCCTCATACGGGAAACGGGAGTAAAAATAGTACCGACTTCATAGGGTTGTTAGAAAGATTCAAACACTTGAAACAGTAACTGGTATAGAGCGGTAGCACAGTAAAAGTTTTTATTACAGGTTTATTGCTTAAGGCTTAGCTATTTTCTAAACCCAAAAACCGATCTCCTCCAGGCCCCGCCTCCTCAGGAGGCCCCGCCTCCACCCTCTCGGGCCTGCTTCAGGAGGAGGATTCCTCCAACCACCAGGGGGCGATCGTAGCAAGAGCGGCCTTCAAAGGCAAACAGGCGACGCTCTTGGCAGCGACAGCAGCTGCTCTGTGGTCAGAGGCGGCGGCGCTCTAGCCGGCGGGTTGCTGGGCGGGCTCTCAGTGGTGCGGCCGGCGGGCGGCGATGGCTGCCGTACGGGGCCTGCGAGTGTCCGTGACGGCAGAAGCCCCGGCGGGGCCGACCCTGGGGCTCCCATCACCTGAGGCAGAATCCGGTTTGGAGCGTGGCGAACCGGAGCCCATGGAGGTGGAGGAGGGCGAGCTGGAGATCGTGCCGGTGCGGCGCTCGCTGAAGGAACTGATCCCGGTACGGGCGGGGGGCGGGGGCGAAAGGAGGTCGCGGAGCTGCTGCCCCGCGCCGGAGCGGGCCGGAAGGGGAGGCGGCCGGCGGCCCGGCCGGGGGAAGTTGAGGCGCGGGCACTGAGCGGAGCCAGCGCCGGGGGGCGGGGGCCCGGCCTGGGGAGGGACGCGGGGCGGATAGGGCGCAGGGCGCCCGGAAATGCCTGTCGAGGGGGCTGAGGGAGATGGGGGAGAGCTAGAGGGTAGTTGAGGACACCCCTCCGAGCCGGTCTCAGAGCTAGGGTGCAGTTCAAGGGTACGGGGAGGAGGACTGGGATTGCCTGGAGGCTTGAGATAAAAGGGGAGCCCAGGAGGGAACCGAACCTGGAGCCGCCCCGAGCGAGCTGCTGGTTGACGCTGGCATCCAGGTCTCCTTATGCGCCCTGCTCTGCTGGAGCTGGTGTCTGTTGAGCAGAATCCTCGCGAGTTCCCCTGGGAGAGCTGGGTTTGTCAGCAGCAGCAGAAATTCAGTTTCTGCAGTGACTTGACGGTCATCTTGTCCTCGCGCAGCTCCACGGCTGTGTGGCACCAACACGGTGGCCGCATCTGACCAATAACCCCAGATACCAGCGTACAGCATTGTCCATTACATGGGCGGTGGTGAAAGGAGTTTTGCTTGTGGTTTGGCGGTCAGATATACGTTCTTAAGTCTGGGCTCAGGCCTGGATGGTCCCTTTCAAGTATTTAATTTCTCCCTAACATGAACTACTTTATTTTTATTTATATATGTTTTTGAGGAAAGGTGCAGACAGGACTGAAGGCAAGCAGGCAGGCAGGAAGGAAGAGAGAGGAGGAGGAGGAAGTACGTTATTTAGTTCTTCATACGGATCATTCCCCCCCTCCCAAACTGGGACTCAACTTAGGGGTATGTGACCTGTGCTCCTTAGGAGGCTATTGACCCAACTATCCACCAGGACCCCCCCCCCGCCCCCTCCCCTCCAACCACTGTTTAACCATATGTCAGCAAGTCCTTTAAACTGAAATTAGACCAAGTTTAAGGTAGCGTCACTGAAGATAGAAAATAGTAATGACTGGTAACAACAATGAACATAATGACATTTTATGAGTTGCTACATTATATCATTTAAATATCTCTGCAGTTGTGAAGCTAGTAGTATCTTTCCTTTGTTCATTCAGTTCCGCATGTATTTATTGCATCTGTCAGGCACAGTTCTAGGTGCTTAATCAAGATCAAGATCAAACTTCCTCCTGGAGTTTATGTTCCAGTCGAGGGATACAAAGTTTCTGCTAGTGTTAAGTTTAAGTGCCTTGAAGAAAAGAAAGCATGTTAACGGGATAGAGTGCAGAGGGCGGGGAGGGTGTGCAGAATGGAAACAGAATGTGATAGAATTCAAGGGAATCCTAAATGACAAAAAGCCAACATTGTGCAGGTTTGGAAGATTGTTCCCAGAAGTGGCACAAAGGTTCTGAGATGGGAACAATATTGCTTTAGTTGCAGAAACAGAAAGTTCTGTAGCACAAATGGGAGAGCAAACAAAAACTGAGTTCTCAAGTTTCCAAATCCCTTCTATTCCTTGGCTATGCTGTGTTTTCCCCAGATGGTCTAGGTGAGTTTGGACTTTCTGAATTTTGGTAAAGACTTGTGCTCCATCTCGTGGCCTGGCATGATGAATTTGTCCAGTCTTGGTTGCAGAGATAAGTGACTGCCTCTTCCTGAACATTTTTCACAAAAGCCTTTTGATTTTCATTTACATGAGCACTGTAATTACTTGCAGCTTTAGTGAGACTCTGACCTAGAAAAGACTTCTTGTTAAAAGTGGTTGATAGCTTCTTTGGAGTCACTGGGATGGGCTTCCTTCTAATACGGGGTTGTCAGGGTCAGGGAAGGATTGCTGAAAAGACTGACTACTCACAAGGTATGGATTAGCAGGCTGTTTTTCACTACAGATTTTTCCTCAGCTGCTGTCAGCATTTCTCACCCTTCCCCTTCATGTTAGGACACAAGCAGAAGATATGAGAACAAGGCTGGCAGTTTCATCACTGGAATTGATGTTACCTCCAAGGTAAGACAGACATGATTTATTTATTTTATTTGATAAGCTGGTGAACTGAATGAACTTAGTTCCTAGGGCCTATAGGACCACAGTTATTCTTTACCTCCTTTTTCCTTTTATTGCTGGTTTTAAAAAAACTTTGTTGTTGTTGTTTAATTTGAGTTTAGTACTACACAGTGATACCTTCATGCACCCTGAAAACATCTGGGCAACATTTGTGTATTCTCAGATCCATGAACAAGATAAAAAATACTATACCTAGCTGCCTGTGTGTACCCATGTGTAAGAAAAAATTCTGAATTGGGAATGCTTTTCTTTTTCAAGTCCATTCTTTTAAACAGTGTATTCTTTTTTAACAATATATACTGTTTCCACTTTAAATGAAGCAGAACCTGAAAAGTGCTAGGCATATAGTAAGTCCTGAGCGAATGTCTTTATTCCTCACTGGTCGTAGGCTTAGGAAACAGGAATCCTGACTGTGTGACTGAACTTTTAAGACCAAGTTAGCTGAATTATTCTTAATATCTCAGAATATTGCCTTTTATCTCATGATTGCTATTACTATATTATCATCTCATATCACAGTATCAAGCCTATTATTTTTCCTATAAACAGTCAATACATATTTGTGGCTTTAATTAGTGCTACCCAGTTTAGCCTCTCATTCTCATTTTAAATGTGTATAATTATATTTGGAACAAAATTTCGATTTATAATTCTGAATAATAGTACTACTATTTTGATACATTGGATGTATGAAAGCAAAAATAAAAATAAGTCATGCTTATCTTTTTATATTTTTATCGGGGTCTCAGACAGGGTCAGAGGCCAGAAGAAAGAACTGATCATCATTGGACACAAAAGAGAATAGAATAAAGTAAAAATATTTTCTTATTGTAATTGAAAAAGGTAGACTGTACTATTCTTAATTCTACAGTTTGCCATTGTATAAAACAAATATGTGGAGGAAAATGGTCAGCCCCAGAATTGGTACTTAAGTTTTTACTAAAGGAATGTAGAATGGTTGTTTGCACAGGGTAGAATTCAGTGAGGAAAATTAGCATAACTATTGGGAAGTAACGGAAGTGTTGCTGCTTTACCAATTGCCACAAGCTTTCTAGAGTCAGTCCTTCAATTAATGCTGAAAAGTCAAATAAAATTAGTGAAGAGTTCCTCAGAGCTATCAGAAACTCACAGTTGGACCTGGATTTATTTAGCTCTTGGAAGAAAAAAATCTTAAGAAACTCATTATTTGGTTTTTCAGTGAAGTATCAGTGCTTCTTGTCACTTAAAGGTGAAAACTGGCAATTCCATGGGTGCAAGCCTAGACTAGAGGAGAGAGTTTCTTTCTTTAAATGCTATTTTTAAACGGGGCAGAGGCTTTAGGGGATGGACTGCTCAGTCAACATAATGTGAAAGAATGTGATAGGTGTGATTATATACACAGACACTGTGAAGTGCGGGTGCTGGCGAGGTTCCTAAAATAGCACTGAGATCTCCCCCCACCCCACCATGCCCTTACTAACCTCCAGTAAATCTTTTTTAAACTTTTTTTGTGTTAGTTTCTGCACCTGGAAAATTGGAATACTGAAATTGTTTAGTTGTAATTTGTTTGCATGGTTGCTAATAATAAATGAGATGTCAGAGAACTAGAGTATTATTTATTAGTCATTGAATTCCTACTGTCCCCCAGACACAGTGACAGGCATTGAATCATCATGGAGTTTATTACAAATTATAGCAGTATTAGTGTATGCCTTCCAAGTCATTGAATACCCAGCTGTCTGCAAGAATCATTAAAGGCATAATGTCGCTTATTTTTTCCATTTGCTTTAGGTTTGCCACTGATGCAACTTGTGTTTGTATCTTAACTTTCCTCCTCCATGTTTCACTTCTTTGACTTTTTTGCTACCTTTTAGGAAGCAATTGAAAAGAAAGAACAGCGAGCCAAGCGCTTCCATTTTCGTTCAGAAGTAAATCTTGCCCAAAGAAATGTGGCCTTGGACCGAGACATGATGAAGAAAGGTAGAGGATGCTTTGGGGGAATTTTCCACATTTAGCTAGAAAATTACTTTTTCTTGCCAGGGCCTTGTACTGCTGGCCTTGCCTTGAATGTCCAGTCCTCATGCAAATACTTTCAAAGGGAGGGACTAGTGAATTCTTCATTCTGAGCTGACCTGTTTAAAGTTGAGCTGTTGTAAACTAAGTCTCAATTTTAATTAAAGTTGGAAAAAAGAGATTGTCTTGTCTGAGGAGACCCAAAGAAAGTCACCCAATTAGTGGTAGAGTGAGATTAGAACCTATTCTATGGTCTCTTGCTCTTTTTCTGCTTTTGTCATAGAAGTGGAAATGTATCACAGTGACACTTTCCTTTAGGGGAGTTGGAATAATATTGGAATTGGTGGGGGAAAGTTATTAATACTTTTATTGATATAGGCTTGTGGTTTTATTTTTGTGTTTGTTAGGGTAAGTATTTTGCTTCCTAGAACTCACCCTGCATTATGTATAGTAATTTGCTGCAGTTTTTCAAAGCAATTTATAAATAAAGGGGAAAATTGTCACTACTTTATTGTGAGTTCACAGCTACATTTATTATTCTATGTTAGCATAAATCCATGAATGCAAAAGGGCTCCCTCTGTTGTATTTGAAAATTTTGGTTTTGTGAAGGACTTAATAATAGCCATCTGAATGTAGGCTAAAGGTCTGTGCTGCTGTGTGACTTTCTCTAGGCTTGTTTGGTTGATAAAAACATGTTAAATGAATGAAAGAATACTGTTCGTTGGGAACTTCTCACTAGGTACTCTGTTAATCAGTACATTACACACTAATTTTTTGCAGGAACTCTCAGAGGGTTATGTTTTTATCTCTAGTTTACAAAGGAATAAACAGGCTAAAAGAAGTTTCGTAAATTGCCCAAGGTTACACGGCTAGTGAAAAGGAGTAGGGATTTAGAATCCAGGTTTATCACACTCTAAAGCCTTGCTCTTAACTACTTTGTTCCATTATCTTATGCTATAGATATGGTGCCATAGAGTCAGATTTCCTCAGCCCCTCCCAGTGTATAGAGTGCTTGCATGCAATCTCCATTCTGAATATTGCTTTACTCTTTTTCCTGTATCATGCATTCATATTGGAAATGTGATCTTGCTGCCCTTAGAGGCTAGGTTTCCAGGCATCTGCTTGAGTGGATTTCTGCTTTAGCAGAAGTCCTCTGAAGGCCAGGGACAGCTGTGCAGGTTGCATTCAGGTGCCTGCACAGTCTGGGCCCCAGCAGACCTCTGGGGCCTCTCACAATTCCACCTCGAAGTACATCATTTCAGCATACCTGCTTACTTCTAGTTCCAGGAGCATTCCTTGTGACATTTTGTCCCTGATCTTGTTCATGTCTTGCACTCCGTTGATTTGCCCTTCCTTGTCCCATGCTTCTGGTTCAGATATTACTTCCTCTGTGAATTATCCCTTGTTACCCACTCTGCACCTCTGTTCTTTAGGTGCCAAACCCTCCTGGATCTAGTCTCAATTTCCTTGGGACTGTGGACAAGTTATTAAATCTCTTTATCTCAATCTCCTTGTCTATAAAATGGGAATGTGTTAGTAATATGTTACTTACCTGATAGGATCAATTTGTTGGGGTTAAATTTTAATTTGAAAAAATGGGGGAGGGTCGTTCCCTGGTATCTTAGTGATTAAGTCCACTGGTGCAGGTCCACATACATCCCAAGGACCTGGGTTCATTACCCAGGGCTGAAGGAAACAACCAAGATGAACAACTAAATAAAATAAAGTGCTTCCTCCTCTCTGCATGTCTTCTTGCCTTCATTCCTGCCTGAACCTTTCCTTTAAAAACTTTTTTTCAGCAAACCTGGTCTTATGGTTATAAAGATATTCCTTAAAAGTAATAAATCATTGCTCAGTTCAACTGGTTTTTCATCAAGGGGTCAGCATGGTCTAGTATAGTGTTTCAGAAGTCTGGAGAAATTTCCAGAATTTCAAATCACTTAAAATGAGAATAGTGGGGGGTGATAATTATTATTTTTATATCTGCCCAGGAAATTCATGTGTTCAGTCAGGATTGAGAGCCATTGGTGGTGTGGTTAAGAACAGGGGTTCTGGGGCCGATTGTATTCAAATCCTGACTAGCTCTGTGACCTCGGGCAAGTTAGTTAGCTTATTTAAGAACTGTAGTTTCCTCATCTGGAAAGGCAGGTAACAGTAGTTCTTATAGGGTTGTTGGGAAGCTCTAACAAGATGCTATATTTCTTAGAGTGGTGTCTGGGCTATAGCAAATACCCAATAAATGTTAGTTGTTGACATTATTCACTGTTCTTCTTCTGAGCGGTGACCCAACCTCTGAGGGGAATGAATATTAGATAAATGTCTTCTGCAACCATACCAGGTGTCAAGTTGTTCTTATTAATACCAACAACAATAATAAAAGATGCTATTTGATGTGGTTCACTCTGCTATGTGGTTAACTTATTCTTTCAGCAACCCTGTGAAGGGAATGTATTTATCACTTCTGGTTACTGATGAGAAAACTAAGGTGCTGAGAGACTGAGAAACTTGCCCTTGGTTTCACAGCTAGATAGGTTCCTGGGCTGAGTGTGAAAGCTGATCTGATTGAAGCTTGTGTTCCTAAATGATCTGCCCTCATTTAAGGACACAGTTTGGGATATGCCACATTAGATCTTCTGCATCAAGAATGACTTGCTATTTTTGAGTGACTCAGTGTCAAACAGCTTTGGTCTTCTTATCCCCAAGATCAAAGCTTATGGTGGGAAGGGACCTTAGAGGTCATCTACACCAACTTCCTGCCCATTGCTGGAGGCCTTTTGGCAAAGTTCCTAATGGTCTCTTAGCCTCTACCTGACTGATATCTGAGAGCTATTTATGAGGCAGTCATTTTTGTTTTTGGATATTTCCTTATGTTGTGTGGAAGTTGCTTTCTAGTAATTTCTGTCTGCTAATTACTGTGACTCTTAAAAACAGCTTTAAGGTGCACTCCTATGACTCGGGCATCTGAAGCAGCTCAGGTGCATGCCATGTAAAACCTGTGGACTGGGTTCGAGACCCAGGGCTTGAGGGTAAAATAAAAACCACTGAAAGACAGCTAAGTTCTTTTCTTATTCGCACAGTAACCCTTCCAATTCCCTAAATTTTTCTTATGTAACATGAGTTTCTGGTCTTCCTCTAGACTTTCTCTAGTTTCTAAAAGTTCTTTATAAGGTGGATATGGAGTCCAGATTCATGCGTGTATGACAGGACTGTTACTTGAGTCTTTATTCCAGCCATTTCATAGTGTTCTACTCACCTTATATAGTCAGCCAAAGCACCAGATCTTTTCCCCAGAATTGTACCCATTAGAATAGTCTTTCTTATCTTGTACTTGAGGCTCTATAAAAAATATTTTTTATCTTTATTGAATTATATCTTGTGATTTCAAGACTATTTCTGTCTGTTGAGTTTTACCCCTTTTTTTAAAAAAAAAAATTTAAACAGAAGAAAGAAGGAAGGAAGAGGAGGAAGAAACATCTTTATTTAGTTGTTCATTTTGGTTTTTCACCCTTTACCCTAAAGGCTTTAGGTCTCCAATCCAGGTCCCTGGGCTCTATGTGGTCCACACACCAGTGTCCCGGCTGCCTGAGACACAAGGGTGCACCCTAGTTAATTTTCACCTTAGCTCTACCTTGCAAGCATCAGTGATACTCTTCACTTTGGTATGCATGAGTTTTGTGCCTTCATCCAGTTGTCAGTAAATGTTGAACAGAATAATCTCATATCATCCCAGAAGCATAAATTCATGAATTATGTCTTTTATTATTATCATGTTCACATTGCATTTTGTTGTCACGAGGAACTAGATTATATGCCTTTATGGCATTCATGACATTTTCTTTGAGACAGACTCGGTTTCTTAAGGGTTCTTTTTTTCTTTTTCCTTTTTTTTTTTTTAAAGGAAAGGTACAGGCAGGAATGAAGGCAAGTGGTAGGCAGGCAGGAAGAGAGAGGAGGAAGTTTTTTTTTTTTTAAATTTAAATTTTTATTTAGTTGTTCATACTAGTTGTTTTCCCCTGACCTGGGACTAGCACACAAAGGTATGTGGCCTACACTCCTTTGAAGGCAATTGATCCAGCCTCTACTCCACCAGGTATGTTTGATAAGCTATGTTTGTAAGTTTAAGAGCATGACATTCATCTTTTTAGTCTATGGTTTGGGGCTTTATTTTTTATGAAAACCATTACAGAATTAGTCTTTCTCAAAACTTTAAGGTACTTTGTTCCTTCTCTGCAACTTTGTAAAGATTATCTGCATTAGATTGTTAGAGGGCGCTACCTAAGTCTGAAATCACAGCTGACTGAGTCAGTATTTTGGGATATAATTCTAGACTAAAAGATGTAGATATATTATACTCCCTCCCCCACACCCTGTGACTCAGCAGTCTATGAAAGCTGTGGGTCCAGGTTTCAGATTCAGGGCCAGGGGAAGGAAAAAATTTTAAACATATTAAATATATTATGCTTTTGTTACCTATCTTGAGTGTTAGTTCTTTTTTGACTAGTTTACTGTCAGTAGAATAGCAGGGTAGATCAGCAATTTGTCTTCCCAAAGCAGTGTTCCTCCAAACACTTAAAATAAGCCATCAGCATTTTTGATTGTCCTCTTTATTCTGTTAACATTTTGATTAGCCTGTTAACTGTTTCTTCATTAGATGTTATACAAACACTTCATAGTTAGCAAATAAAAGTTGAAAAGTAAAGTAACAAGAAAAATTATCCACAGTCACCGCCCAAACAGAAACATTGTCCACATGTTGTGTATTTCCTTCTAATCTTTTCTGGGTGTGGGCTTATTTTTGTTTTTCCCTTTATAGTCAGACTGCTTTTTTCCTTTTCATTTGGCAGTCTGTCATCAGCATTTTCCATGTCATTATATAGCCTG
Source organism: Solenodon paradoxus (assembly GCA_004363575.1). Lineage (NCBI taxonomy): Eukaryota > Metazoa > Chordata > Mammalia > Eulipotyphla > Solenodontidae > Solenodon > Solenodon paradoxus. The sequence goes on from RJWH01005488.1 coordinate 26,892, forward strand.
ATGTTAGCCTTTTGGATTCTTACAATATTTATCATCTTAAATTTGTCAGTAATTCACCCTTTACTCATCTCCCACATTCTTTTGCTTTTAAGTCATTTCTGCACCTGTGGATTGTTTTTTCTTTTTTTTTTAAAGTGTTTTGTTAGAACAATGCTATATTGCTCTTGATATTTATTTTTGTCATTTCTTTTGATCTTTATTTTCTCTACTTGTCTCATTTATGATTAAATGGTTATTAGACCAAAGTCTCTGTCAGTAAATTCACCCTTTACTCATCTCCCACATGTGTTCTTTGCCTAACCTTTGCTGTCTTCTCTTTCTTTGGGATCACCTCTCACTCCCGAGTTACTGTGTTTAGTAGCCTCCAGATTGTTTTGAATTTTCTAATCTGAGACCTTGGGATTAGCTGCATTTTTCTGGATTTTCAGAAATGTGTTTTCTTAAAGACTTGAGTTTTGTGTCCTGTTATCTGTCATTCTGTATTCTTTCCTGTTAGAAAGTCCAGGGTGGTGTCCTCACCTCCTTGTTGTCAGCACTCAATGAATGTCCAACCCTCACTCCCCCGTGCACCTGTTCACTGCCGCCTCAGCAGTTAGTCCTGCTTCATCAGTTGGGCACAGATCTGGGTGCCTTCTTAGTTGCTTTGTTTGAAGCTTAACAAAATTCCCATTTTGAGTGGATCTTGCCACTCTCAGTTTGGTTCTCTTTTGGGAATGAGCCTTTCTTATCCCTCAGCTGATTGCAACTAGCTTCTCTCCCTAGTGGTAGGCTTTTGCTTCTCTCTCTTTTTTTGTATCTTTACCTGCTTCTTGAAAACAAGAGTGTCCGTTTCTAATTCATTAAAATACAGACATCTGAGGACAGAAATTTTGTTCCTTAGACTCTGCTTCTTTTGCTTTTAAGTCACTTCTGCACCTGTGGATTGTTTTTTCTTTTTTTTTTTTAAGTGTTTTGTTAGAACAATGCTATGCTGCTCTTGATATTTATTTTTGTCATTTCTTTTGATCTTTATTTTCTCTACTTGTCTCATTTATGATTAAATGGTTATTAGGCCAAGATATCTGTCAAGATACTTTCCCCCTGGTGCACCCTTTGGAACAGGCAGCTAAGGAAGCTAAGGTGGAGGCCATGTAAAATCTGCAGACTCAGATTTAAGACTCAGGGCTGGGGGGGTAAAAAAAAAAAATATATATATATATATATATATATATAGGTATTGGGTATACAGGTATTAAAACCTTTTTCTTATCAGCGTATTTGCATATTCCATAATAAAAAAGATTAAATGACATAATGTGTTTATTTAGTAAGATAATAACACAATCCTGGTGTGGCTGAGGTGTTTTTTTTTTTTTGAGCACATCCTGCAGCCTTTCTCCCTCCCAGAAGTAATAACTGTTTATCACTGTGATGTGAATCATACCAAGCCTTTTTCTAGATATTTGTATGGACAAATATGTGCCTTTGGAAAATATATAGTGGTTTTTGCATCATCTTTTTAAGTCATTACATTGTATGTAATTTCTGCAACTTTTTTTAGTCAGTAGCATCTTCAACTTGCTCATGGTATATAATACACTACTTACTGTTTTTGATTATGTAAGTCTATATGATCAGGTGAACCATAATTACTCAGGTAGCTGCTGGATTGTTCGAAGTAGTACTACCACACGTATCTTCGTGTGGCTGACTCTAAACGCACATGCATGTGTTCAGAATAGTGAGAAATAGAATTCCTGGGTCTGCAGGCATGTGCTCAATTACATTTGTAATAGACACTCCTCTTTTACCCTTCATAGTGGCTATGCAGTTCATATTCACACCAGTAGGAAGAGTGACTTTTCCTCTATATATTGCCAGCAGTTTATACTGAAAAAAAAAATCTGGTCAGTGAAAATTGATTATCTTGTTTTAATATGAATTTCTCATTAGTTGTGAGGCTACCCATCTTTACATACTTAAGTTTATTAGCTTTTTGTGTAGAATTGCCTGCTCATGTCCTTGCCCATTTTTATCTTGGGCTGTCATTTTCTTATCGGTTGGTAGGATTTCTTTACTCTAGTTTCATACTTTGCTTTATATCTGGGAGTAGTGATGCTTCTTTTTTAGATTTGTCTTGTCTATTGCATAGTTTGCTTCTGAGCACATTTAACATTTTTTAAAATCAACTTGTCAAGTTCTGTGGATCATCCTGTTGAGTTCAGTATAGCTTTAATTACTGCAGGTTAATTTGAGGAGAGTTATCTATTTCTCAGCACCATTTATTTTATCTCTGTCAGGCTATACCTATTTTGAATTAAATCATTCAGTGCTTTGTTCTGTGATAAAAATTAAAATAGTTGATCTTACTCTCATGTCTCATTTTCTTTTGAAATAATCATCATCTCTTTCAGCATATTTGTTTTCTAAACATGTGTTATCTGATCTATTATAAAGAGATGTGCAGTTGCAGGTGAAAAATTCAAGTGTCTTTTCTGTGCCTTGTTTTTCTAGCAATCCCCAAGGTGAGACTGGAGACAATCTATATTTGCGGAGTAGATGAGATGAGTACCCAGGATATCTTTTCCTATTTTAAAGAGTATCCTCCAGCTCACATTGAATGGTTGGATGACACCTCCTGTAAGTATATTCAAGTTTTCTGTCAAATATGATTTTATTGATGATTTAAAAGAGTTCTTGTCATCTCACATAGTGAATGATCATGGCTCAGACTACTTGTCTGCCCTTAGCCTAGGAAAGAAAAAATGCCCCATCCATGAACTAGAATGTCTTAACTAGTCTGTGTGTAGCCCACAACCCTTCAAAGTTAGCTCCAAGGTGGTGACCAGGGTTCTAGGAGGTTGGACGTGGGCGTCTGGATCTTCTGTATGCGTGATTGAGACCTCTTTAGCTCTGATAGGTTTCCCAAAGGATGGAGTGAATTGTTTAGAACCGGGGCTGTGTTTTCAGGGCTTTTGACTTTGTCATTGCAACTTACCATGCAGCTATTCAGAGGGTTGGCTCTGCCTCAGTATCTCTGACCTAGAATTCGACCAGAACCCTTTGACATCTTACCTCTGCTTGCTTGGACTGCTTTCTGGAGCTTCACCTATTTACCCTGACCTGTGAGCTGCTCAACTTGTAAACTAACTGTAATTTTTAACCCGCCTCTCTACTTCCAAGTCTGTCCTGACCTGCTGGTTCTTGTCTCTACTCACTTCTAGTCTGGTTTTATTTACCGCCAGCTTGCTCACCTACTGGATTGTACCCCAAGATAGCAACCTGATGCTTCCTTTTTTTTAAAAAAAGGAAAGGTGCGGGCAGGAATGAAGGCGAGTAGGCAGGCAGGCAGGAAGAGAGAAGGAAGAAGCATTTTATTTTGTTTTTATTTAATTGTTCACATTGGTCATTCCCATTGGACCCGGGACGCAAACCTGGTCCCTGGGATATACATGCACCACACTCCTTCAGAGGTGGCTGATGCAACTGCCACTCCACCAGGTGCTACTCCACCAGGGCGCTCCTCTTGATCCTTCTTTAGAAGATATTGACTCAGTGTTTTCATTGAAAGTCAAACATGGCTGAGTGAAAGATGTTTCTCCTTTTTCTTTACATCATCTAAATAATGGATTGGTAAGCCCTTTTCTAAAAAGGGCTGGATAGTAAAATTCTTTTCTTGAGAGAGAGGAGGGAAAAGTACCCCATTTTATTTTTATTGAGTTGTTCGCACTGACCATTTCCTCCCTGGACCTGGGACTCAAACCCAGGGGTATGTGACCTGCACTCTTTTTAGAGGTGATCAACCCAACTGCTACTCCACCAGGACTCACTGTAAATTCTTTTTTAAAGGAAGCTGAGAGAGGGAGCAAGGGAAGTTGGAGAGTAAGAAGCACTATTTATGCATGGTGTTTATGTATGTATGAGTGTGTGTGTGTACATGTATATGTTCGTGTATGTGTACATGTTTCTCTGGCCCCGAGCCACAAACCCAGGCCCTTGGGCTTTACGTTTTCCATATCCCAGTCATTTCAGCTGTCTGAGCCACAAGGGCGTGCCACGGACAGTAAATCTTTTAGACTTTGCAGACCATACAGTCTCTCATTTACTCAGCTTACCATGTAGCTTCAAAGCACCTATAGACAACATGTAATTGAATAAGCCTGGCTGTTTCCATAGAACTTTATTTACAAAAATATTAATGGATATGTGGCTTATTGTATATGAATTATACTTACGTAAAGCTAATGTAACTATACACAAGCAACAAGTGATGGGCTGAAATTGGCCTGCAGGTTATAGTTTTTTGATCCTTAATTTAAATCATTAAAACTGTAACAAAGGAATATCAGAGTCAGCAGAACCCTTAGAATTATTCAGTTCAACTACCCCATTCATGTGCATCAGAAAATGAGAAACATTGACGGGAATTTGTTTGCCTAAGTTTATGTGACAAATTAATAATAAAAGCAAGATTCTTTAGACCTTCATTCCCAAACTGAACTACAGGGCTTACATACATTGAGAAATGTTTGTGTTAAACTAAACAGGTTTCTTTTCTATACGACTTTTCAAACCTTTTTTTTTGCTTAATTCTTTTCCTTCAAGTAACTCCAAGTAATCGTCATACCTCTATGTATGTATACATGACAGCCTCCACTGTATATATCCCATGGATACTGTCATCACCCACACTTTACAGCAAGTGAACTTCATGTAGCTGTTTGAATAACGAGAAGCAGTAGAGTGCTTCCCTGTAGAGAGCAATAGTATAAAGATTAATTCAAATTTATTTAATAGTTATCACCATCCTCCTCCTCCTCCTTACATAGCACTCACTGTGTTCCAGGCAGTTTTAATGTATAGAACCCTTTTACATAGAATACTTGGTGCTTATTTTGTAGACTAATTTGGGACTGTACCTCTAGGTAATTTCTTCATGAGATTTTATTACCACTTTTTATACTTCCATAATTGTTGTTTTGTACATATACTGATGCCAGGCTATATATAGCTAGATGAGACTTTAGCAACAGTTATGTTGCATTCTCTGTTCTCAGTAAACTTGCCATTTAGATGCAATGTAACATTTTATATTACTTTTTGTTTAAGGTAATGTAGTTTGGCTGGATGAAATGACAGCCACACGAGCTCTTATCAACATGAGCTCTCTGCCAGCCCTGGATAAGATAAGAAGCAGAGATGTCAATGAGGACAAGTCATCTGAGAAAAGTAAAAAAGGTAACTGAACACAGAAGAGGGAGTTTTGAATTTAAAGTCCTGTTCTTTACTCAGTCAGTTTGGATGTCTGTGCAGTGCATTAGACAGCATCTGTTTACCAGTTACTTATGAGAGAAACTGTAATGCTTTGGATCATCAGTAAATTGGAGAAAATTTTGGACTTTCAATTTCTGTGAGATGGAGTTATGTTAAGGTTTGTCATGTCCCTTGTGTTCCATTTTAGATAAGCAGGAAGACAGTTCTGATGAAGATGAGGCTGAAGAAGGAGAAGTGGAAGATGAGACTACAAGTGATGTAGAGGTTAGTAGTAGGGCAAACATACGTTACAGTTTTGCTATAGAAAATACTGCTTACTGTTGTTTATATTTAAAGCTTAAAGAACTAGTAAGTTGTGTTCTTCCTCTGATTTTCACAATTCAACCTGGGTATGTACCAGGCCTTTAAGGTTGAGCAGCTGTAATGAATGATTCATCTTGAGCACTTAGAATAGTGCTCACACTTCTGTATTAAAATTGTTTTATTGAAATATTATCTAATCAGTAAAATTTTAAAAAGCCAGTAATGTCATATTTCCTAATGGATTATATACTATTATTAGAAATATTAAATTGTATTCATTTATTTTTTTTTTTAATGGGGAAAGAAGGGAGTAGAGGAAGAAACATTTAAGGAAAGACAGAAGGAGAGGAAGAAGTATGTTTATTTAGATGTGTTCATTTTGATTTTGTACCCCAGCTCCAAGTCTTGAACTTGGGTCCTTAGACTGTTTGTGGCCTGTATACCACATCTCAGCCACCGGAGCCACAGGCCACGCCTGAGAACTATTTATTGAGAGCCTACTATGTATCAGATTTTAGGTGCTGGAGATTCAGCATCAAGCAAAACAAAGCCCTTCTCTTCTTGGAGCCTACATTCTAGTGGGAGAAGACAGACAAGCATAGCCAGATGCCAGGAAGTGATGAATGCTATAAAGAAAAGCAGGGTGAGCAGATAGAGAAAAATGCAGACTGCTCTTTTAGACAGGTGGTCAAGGAAGACCTCTGATTTAGAAATTCTGCAGAAGAGCTAGCACTGTAATGCTGATTAGCATTATTAAAGGTAGAATGTTTTATTGATCAATGGTAACTTTCTACTGAATAAATATGAATAAGGCTTTACTTTCTTTTTATTGAAAATGTTTTTTTTTCTTAAGTTGGACACATTATCTCAGGTAGAAGAAGAGTCTCTGCTAAGAAATGATCTTCGTCCAGCTAACAAACTTGCTAAAGGAAATAGGTTATTCATGAGATTTGCTACAAAAGGTAAATTTGATATTTGGTATTGATTTTAATTTTTAATCAGCATTGTTTATTGTTGAGTGACATCCTTTTTTGAATTAGAAGTTAGATCAAGTAATCTCAAAGTTCCTTCAAACTTTCATCTATGCTTATAAAATGGCTTACTGCCTGAGTTGGAGTTTCTGACTTTGAAAGTGAGTATTATGGCGCACTCTAGTGGAGCAGTGGTTAGGTTAATCGCCTCTGCAGGATCAAGCCACATACTCCTGGGTTTGAGTCCTGGGCCCAAGGGGAAACAGCCAGTGTGAACAACTAAATAAAAATTAAAAAATTAAGATGCTTCTTCCTCCTCTCTCTCCCTGCCTACCTGCTCACCTTCATTCCTGCCTGCACCTTTCCTTTAAAAAAAAAATAAGGAAAATGAATATTAACTATTTGTATACTTTTGTGATTTCTGGCTAGTTATTTTTATTAAAGCTGGTTGGCCTCTTGTACTTTTCAGCCAATTTACTTTCTGAAAAAATGAAAACTTTAAAAAATAATATGTATATATTTTAAATGATTTTAGAGGAAGGAAGGCAGGAATGAAGGCAAGTAGGCAGGCAGACAGGAAGGAAGAGAGAGGAGGCCTAAGTGTTTATTTGGTTGTTCATCTTTGGTGTGACCCTGTCGCTTCTGGTTGCCAACCCAGATTCTTGGACTGTACCTGGACTGTGCTGGCCAGAGATGCAAACTTGACCATGAAGACCCCAGGGTGTGGCGAGTTTTCCCTTTTTAATCATTTATTTATGTATTTATGTTAGTTTAGACTCATAGAGCCTTATTGTATTCACTGATTGTTATCCATTATTATCATTATGTTTATTTATTTATTTATAATGGAAAGGTGCAGGCTAAGGAGGCAGGAAGAGACAGATGGGAGAAGCACTTTGTTTTTATTTAGTTGTTCACATTGATTGTTCCCCCTGGACCCAGGTCTGGAACCAGGGACCTTGGGATGTACTAGGCCACCAGGTGCACCCTACTATCATTATTGAATTCACAAATTGTTTTGGATGATCAGTATCCCCACCTTTGGACTATGTTTTATATGCCTGTGTGATTCTTTGAGCATTGTATTACTTTCTGGCACGACAAAACATCTTGTAATTCCATTCTCAACTTGTACTTTCCCTGCCCCAGATCTAATCAGCTATTTCTACAAGGAACGCGTGGGCATGTTTTTTTGTAGGACACATGCACTCATTAGTGTCACTAAGCTTGCCTGTAACACTGGATACCTTCATAGTGGTGTTTGTCCTTTGCAGTCAGTGGGTTCCCAAGAAGCTGTCAAAGACCTTTTTATTACAGAAATATGTGGTCCTCTTGCTGTGGTGTTTTAACTTGACAGATAGTATCTTTTCTACATGTACTCTTTAAGTGGCTGTTTGCTGTGTGTTTTCTTTACGTCGTTTTGAAGAACATTTTGTAAACTTGAAAAATGGCTTACCAAATACATGGTTTGTTGCAGTCTCTTTAACCTTGATTCAGTCTTACTGTGGTGTTATCATTCAGAAGCGAGTATCAAGCGGCAATGAAAATGCCGCCTCTTCTAGAAAGCCTTTTTAAATTTCTGAACATCTGTAGTGACTAATGCTCTCTTATGCCTCTTAAAACCATAGATCTTGTATTGTGTATTTTTCATAGTATTTCGTCTGTGAAATCAGTTATCTTAAGAGCAGCTTAACCTCATTCATCCTCCACCCTGCACTGCCTTAATGTTAGGGCTCTCTGAGAGTGAATATTTATAGTGTATCTTTCTCTTCTGTTGGCAGATTGTGCTGATCTGATCCCAGCTGTAGAAAATATTCCTTTTGTTTTTAAACCATTCAACATTATCTTCAGACCCACTGGATATTCTTAGTAACTGTTTTAATTAATTTTCAGATGACAAAAAGGAACTTGGAGCCGCCAGGAGAAGTCAGTATTATATGAAGTATGGGAATCCAAATTATGGCGGCATGAAAGGAATTCTTAGTAATTCTTGGTGAGTTCAAAACCTTAAATTTGATTGTTTATATAGTACTCAAGCTTTTCTTAATCCTTCACTTGGTATGCCCCAGTGGAATGTCAGCACCATGTGTGGAGGCGAAGGAACGCAAAAGGAAGAAATCAAGATTCTTAACTATGGTAAATGATGTGGGAATGTTGCGTTTCAATTTCATTTAAAGTGTCTTTCTTACAAGTGCCTACTTTTGCATTGGTGTGTGGTTGAAATTAACTAGTGGATTTCAAGATCTTTCCTATTATTTTCTAATTATGTGCTTATTTTGGCAATATTGCAGGAAGCGGAGATATCATTCGCGTCGCATTCAGCGGGATGTGATCAAGAAGAGAGCCCTGATTGGGGATGATGTTGGCTTGACGTCCTATAAACACCGACATTCCGGTAGTTGCCTGCTCAGCTCTTGGGTAGACACATGTTTGGCTCTCGAAATCATATTTTTATTCTTAATATGGTCTTTTAAGGTTCCAAACTTTATCATCCTCTCTTCCTTGCCCTCACCCTCTGCCAACATATAGGAAAGTAAGTCAAGTCACAATTAGTTTTCAATTGCCCATACAAAGAGGTCAGATGATTTTATAAAACTGTTCTAACGAAAAAGGCCAAATGTGACAGAGGGGACATGAAAATAACACTTATATAAGGCATCTCATTTTTCTCTATTAATACCAAAATCTGCATGAAAGGTACTTTTAAAGTTATTTTTATCAGATGAGCCAATTTTATTGTTTCTTTGATAGTGAAATAGGCTGCTGTGTCTAGTGTTTTGTGATTACTGGCTCGTGTGCATGCCTCAAAAGTAGGATATCATGACTTAGGTTTCATTTTATTTGTTCCTTCCTTCCTTCTTCCCTTCCTCTGTCCCTCTCTCCCTCATTTTGATTACATTGTATAAAGATTTATCTTTATCTTGGACTTTATCTGTGGGCTCCTCCACATGAGCGTGGCGCTTGTTAAGCCAGCACACCCGTATGAGCTACACACTTAGACATGTTACTGTAGGAAGGACAAGTTGAGGGTAAGTCCTTGTGTTTTTGGTGAATGCCTATATCCCAAAGCATTATTCGAAATCTGCATCTTAATAATGCACATGCTTTTCTATTACATATCTATACTTTTCCAATTTCAGTTTCTTTAAGGTATTTTTAAAAAGAGCAACCAAATTGCATTGGTGCCCTTACCTAGTACCCAATCCCCCCACCTCAGGTTTGCTTTTAGTAACCAAAGGGCTCAGAGACCCACCCGGCTCACCTGTGTGGATGAGCATGTGCTTGGTATAGATTTAAAAAATAATAAAAAAAGAAGATATTTTCTTCATACAATCTTTATACTCATATTAAGACTTACAAAGCAAATTTCTCCTAATTCTAGCTCTCTAATATAACATGATTTTATTTTACATTTTCTTATCTCTCTTCATAAGGAATATTATAATTTTCATCAACATGTATTTTATATGTTTCTACTTAACCGTAAGCATTTTTTTCATGAATTTCAAAGTTGCAGTCGGTTTTTATTATTCATGGTCACCATGATTGTTGAAGCAGCAAATAACAAACCATTCAGAGCTGTCGTGGTACCATTTTCTTCAGCTGATAATATGTAACATTGTTTGATATGTACTTCTGCTTAAAGACACCTTATTTAACACACATCGTTGATTCATTAATACTGGACTCAGGGCCAGCAGCACTGTAACTCGTGCCCAAAGCATATTAAATGCATTTTCTCCAAAAAATGATCACAGCTTTCTTGCACTTAGAAATAGTAGACAGCTTTGGCATTACTTCTGGCCATTTTAAAAGTGAAATCACTAAAAAAGAGGCTACAACAATGTGGAAACAAAACTTCAGGAGACTTACAGAAATGACACTTGTTTACAGTAGGAGAGATAAAATCAAAAAGCAGATGTTGCCTTATTTGACCTCAGCTGAGAAAATGCATGTCTGGTGATTGGGATTTTCACCACTTTATGCATGTTCACAAATGATCACAAAAATACTGTCAGTATTGATTTGACAAGATAGAACTGAGTAATGATCATCAGCTTTGTTTTAGATAACTGTAATGTTCCATCAGGTTGATAGATCATACTTTACCTAGACACTCTTCTGTTGTTGGTATCAGAATGGCACCCAGATTGGCACGATTGCAGATAATGTACCAATAAGAGCTTGGGCATAAGAACCTCATCAGTGTAGAATAGAAAATCATGCTTTTTGGTTTGAGTGCTTTTTCCAATTTTTTTGGGTTAAATTCCTTAGGACTGGTGAATGTTCCTGAGGAACCCATTGAAGAGGAGGAAGAGGAGGAGGAGGAAGAAGAGGACCAGGACATGGATGCAGATGACAGGGTGGTGGTAGAGTACCAGGAGGCGCTCCCAGCTCTCAAGCAGACCCGGGAGCGGGGTGCGCCCAGACGGCCCAGTGCCAGTAGCTCAGACTCTGATGAAATGGACTATGATCTAGAACTGAAAATGATTTCCACTCCTTCACCAAAGAAAAGCATGAAAATGACCATGTATGCTGATGAAGTGGAATCTCAGTTGAAAAATATTAGGTAAAAATACTTGTTCTTTTATCGTTGCTAACTTCTAATTTGATTTTAAATTCTAATGACTTAATACTGCTTAATTTTATAATCACTTTCATATGTTCTAATTTCAGTCTTTTGTAGAATTTGAATAAAAACGTTTAGTTTTTCCTCTACAAAAGACATGATCCTTATAATAAAAACTATAAACCAAAAACTTATCCAAAAAGCAAAAAATATAGGTATTATAAAAAGTGAAAATCACTAGTAACCTTGTCCTCTTCTAAGATAGCAACTTGTAGCAATTGGGTAAATGACCTTCCATTTTTATGCATATGCATAACAAATGAAGAAAATATAGATGAATTTGTATAAAAATGAGGTGGTGTTATTTATATTGTTTTGCAGTATGCTTTTTCTATTTAATATACCATAGACATCTACTATTTTTCAAATGTATATAGTCTATAGTTTGAAAGTATCATGATTTATTTAACCAATTTTTTAATCCTGCACATATAGGCTTCTATCTTCTTGTTTTTTCTTTTTGTGTGTGTTCCTAGTTTTTTAATTTTTCAATTTTTTTTAAGGAAAAGTGCAGGCAGGAGTAAAGGTGAGTAGGCAGGCAGGCAGGTAGAAAGAGGAGGAAGAAGCATTTTATTTTTATTTAATCATTCACACTGGTGGTTTCTCCCCAGACCCGGGACTCGAACCCAAGGATATGTAACCTGCCTGCCTTCGGAGGCAATTGAGCTAACTGCTGTTCCTCCAGGGCATGCCATGTGCCTGTTTTCTTACTAAGTAGATTAATTCCTCAAAGTCCACTTATTGTATAATATACATGTTTTAAAATGTGGAATTGCTAAACTTACTTCCAGGTTTGCTTCCAAAGGTTTTATTTTACTCTTATCACTTGAAACTGCTTATCGATCGTAGGTATTATCATTCTAATTTTTGCTAATTTTATGGACCAGGAAACTCATTTATTTTAATGTGTATTTCTTTGGTGACCAAGTGGGGATGAACAGATTCCTGAGTGCAGATAGGATAGGCACAGTGCACAGGGCTGGAGTCCAGGGGTACTCTCTAAATGTTCTTGATGGTGCGTGCGAGAAAAGGAAAAGCATACAGACTGGTTTGTTTGTATGACTTTGTTCACATACTGTTTTTAGTTTTCACCTTTGATGGCAAATTCGATGGCAAATATTGTCAGAATAATGCCAGTCCCTGGAGTGGTAGCACATGTCTTTGACAGAGAAGAGGATTGGGCACACCGTGTGGCTCACACAGCTGAGGTAGCTAAAGGCGCAGCTTGTGTGCAGCCCAAGGACCTGGGGTTGTGACCTGGGCTGGGGGGAAAAAAAGAGTAGGATTGTAGATTCTGTTGTATCTTGACTGCAACCAAATCACGGCCTTGGTGAGCAGAGAGCCCTGAACCCTTTGTAGGCCTTTACTTAACGTTTGTCCTCAGAGACAGGGACTTGAGACAGGAACTTGCAGTTAGTTACATGTTATGATAACTTAACAGATAATCATGTGTGGACACTGTACTGGAAAACTCAGTAATCTGCTCATCCTGATCAATCTCTTTACAGTAAGCTGATCATGATTTTTATAAGCAAGTAATTATTGACGAATTTGTAAGTGAATGCTGACCATGTTAGATTGGGTTTCTTAAATTTTCTCCAAATTGTAAGATGATTGCATGGGTGTTGTCCCACCACTGGTTAAAGGTGCCCACCTCCTCCTTTTTTCAAGGAACTCCATGAGGGCAGATACTATATCCACAAGCAATATAAAAAACCGAATTGGTAACAAATTACCATCGGAGAAATTTTCAGATGTCCGACATCTTTTAGATGAAAAACGGCAGCACACACGTCCACGACCACCAGGAAGCAGTACTAAATCAGGTATTGTTGTGTTTTTGGGTTTCATGCTGATCTCCAGAAAGCAAATTGGGGCAGGGATAGGTTTCTTGGATAAGTTTCTTGTAGACCTTTGTAGACCGATTTAGTGTGATTTAGTGTTTTTTATTCACCACTTCTAAATTTTGTGTTAGGCCTTGGAACTTCAGGACTTGGAAATTAATCAGACTTTTGCCATATTCACGTTCAGTATTTTGTCTCAAACAATTTCCTTACTCTGTATGTCATTGTTATACTTATATATAAGGTTAATAGGGGAACCGGACTAAGTTGGACTGTTTATAAGTGGTTAAGAACTTGAACTCAGTAGTTTGTCTGCAAGCATCATATAGCAGGAACTTGGACAGGGCTGCTGTGTGCCAGGCCCTGGGTTAGATGCTGGAAATGTTCAGTGTTTTTGGAGGGGATGCAAAGTCATCATAGCCTTAGGTGCATACATTTAGATAATTGTATACCCAGGCAGAGTGGAGTAAGTGTTATAATTGACCTGTAAGCAGTGGTCATGGGATGAGAGGCAAGGTTGACCTTCTGGGGGAACACTGAAAGAATTCTTAGAGAAAGTAACTTTAGAGTGGGGACTTAGAAAAGGAATAGGATCTTACTTGACAAACCTAGCATTTTGAGGCAGGAAGTAGCATGATCTTCTGTTTATTTTAGAAAGATAACTTAGGGGCAGGTAAGTAAGCAAGTAATGAAGATCTGCACTAGGTGAGGGACATTGGAGACAGAATCAGTCTTGATAGACAAGAACTCAGAACTGGGAAGTGGGGAAGAGAAGAGAGAGAGAGAGACTAGACAGATGTGGGCGCTGCTCTCCACGAGAATAAGCAAAATGAGGAAAGCCCTGGCATAATGATGTGCTCATCAAATGGTTTGGTGTCGCTGTTGTTAGCAGGAACTCAGGACTGGGGGATTAGAGGGGAGAATAGATTTGGTTTGGGACCTCTTTCCTTCATTCTTTGCTTTTTGCCAATTTAATTAGATTTATTGTTAAATGTAGTAAGTTTATTAGAACTTCTTACATGTTTAAAGGTTGCCCTCAGGGAGGCACAGTATGGTTGACTGAAATGTATAAATTATTTAGTCTTCTTGTTTTTACTAAGAAAACAAAAGATGAAATAGTTGATTCTGCCTCAAAAATTCCTTTCTGGAGCTGTTATCTGAGGGTCTCTATGTCCAGATTTTCCTAGGAAATCCAGACTGATGACATGGAGGGAAGGCTTTTAGCAGCCCGATTTGTGTCGACTCCTCTGTCCTCACTTGGGGCTGTGGCTCCAGATCCTTCAGAGATCTCCTGTTGTCAGCACAGATAGCAAAGCACTTGACCCTGGTCATCTTCAAATATTTTTTCTCTTTTTCTAGATATACGCCAGCGGTTAGGAAAAAGACCACATTCTCCAGAAAAGTCTTTCAGTGGTAACCCAGTCATTCGGAGAGAGCCCTTTTCTGATGTGCACAGCAGGCTAGGTGTGCCCAGGCAAGACATTAAAGGCCTCTACTCTGACACTCGGGAGAAAAAATCAGGTCAGTAACATTTAGAACTGATGGGATGGGCACTGGCTAAGATCAGAGGACAATGGGTCCTCAGACGAGGAATGCTTTCTTAGCAGAAGGCAGGAAGTAGCTCATGCCAAAAATAAATTATTTTTCCTCTTCCATTATAGTTATTGTCATGATAATAATGGTAACAATGTGGAAAATTTAGAAAATAGAGAAAAACCTCACCCCACCCCTGGTTCTTTCTGTTTAGCGCAAATAATTTTTTGCTTCATGCATGCTGTTCTAATGTTTTTCCATGCTCTTTTCATAGAGCATTTTATCATGGTCAGTTTCCCCCATTGTTCAATTCTTTGTAAATAAAACTTTCAATTATGTTGTAGTGTGTAGAATTTCATACTCTGAAATTCTAAACATGTTTTTCTCTATTGTTTGATATTAATAAAGTTGGGTGTTATAACTTGTAATAATTTCAATGTTTTAAAAATTACTGAGTAGTGGGCAGGAGTTTACAGGGCAGCAGGACCATCAGTGTGCGGAATGTTAGAGCTGGAAATGATCTGGGAATGGCTGACCCTGGCACAGGGAGGCAGCACACTGCACGGTGAGTCACCGAGGAGCTGCAGGTGTGACAGTGTCCTGGATGGTTCTGATGGGCCTGGTACAGTGGGCACGTGCCTTAGCCATGAGAATCTCTCACTTGTCCAGACCTCTCAGGTAGCAAGCAGGGCCTGCAACTAGGCAAGTGAGAGCACCTGTCTAAGGCTGCACAGTGACTGCAAGTGCTGCAGGCCCTCCCAGAGTCTCCCGCACAGCTGGTGTTGGCAGTGCCCTTGTCCTTGCTACCACCCTGTTTCCCAGCATCAGCTGCCCAACTGAAATGCCTTCTCTCTCCCACAGGTAGTTTATGGACTCGTTTAGGATCTGCACCCAAGACCAAAGAAAAGAACGTGAAGAAAGCGGATCACAGGGCACCTGGCACTGAGGAAGATGACTCTGAGCTGCAAAGGGCATGGGGGGCTCTGATTAAAGAGAAAGAACAATCTCGCCAAAAGAAGAGCCGGTTAGATAACTTACCATCTCTCCAGATTGAAGTTAGTCGGGAAAGCAGCTCTGGTTCAGAGGCCGAGTCCTGATGCCCTTGGGGCCGGTGGCAGCTGCCCTAAAACCTGACGTTCTTGCAGGCTCGGGCACACAGTAGGAACCTCCCCCTGCAGGAGTTGACGCCCTTCCCACTCTTAACATACATGCACCCTCTGCTCTGCTGCTTCAGCAAGACAACTTAAGAATGTGATGTGTTTTGAAGGGCATCTGTCTATCTTTTGCTGCAGAGTTATAGTTCTGGGCCCTCAATTCTTTTCCCACCACCCCGCAAGCTTTACCCTTTGAGGAAAAGGCAACCCTCCAAATTTTGTAGACATTTTTCTTAATATTTTTAACATTGTGTCTTTTAAAAGAAATGTTTTACACAGTTCATCCAAAGAGCAGAGAACTGAACTTCTCACTATTGCCTTGGCCCTGACAGCTGTTACCAGCACCCTTTTCCCAAGAAAAGTCAATTCCCAGGTGCTTATTGGACAGCCTTCAAGGGGGAAGATGAGGGAAGCTGCCAACCCACTCTTCCAGGACCCTAGTGTCGGGGCCGAGTGTCGTGGACCTAACCTCAGAGGCGCAGCAGTGCCGCCCAGGTAGATAAGAGACCAGCGTGCTTCCGCTTCTCCCTGGGGATCCCTGTTGGGGCCTCTCCGTAGCTGTCGCTTGAAGTGAAGATCATGTTCAGTGCTGTGGGATTTTTAGAAACAAAAAAACTGTGACTTCTGGATTTGGGGTGGATTTTTGTGCTAGGGGTGGGGTCATGGGTTAATGTTGAACACTTTTTAAGTCTGTATTATGTTTAAAAATATTAATGATTTAAAAGTTTAAATTTTTAATTTTTATATGTGAAAATACTTCCTGTTGGCTACAAGGGAAGCTCAAGTGGTGTCTTCTTATGTGCTGTTAAATATATATTATATACTTTGGAAGAAGGCAAAGAGAGAGGTCTCATTATTTTTAAATGATCCTGTTTGGCATAGTCTCTGTTGTGCATAGAGCTCAGCCCTGTGGTTGCCTTAGGGAAGAAACCCATCCTTCTGAGATGCGTCCTATTGTTTATTATCACTTCACAGTGATACATGGAGATTTATTCTTTCTGGCACCAGGTTTTGGTACCTGAAGATGTCTTCAAAGCTAGCAAATAAGTTAATAGTTACATTCTTTGACCTAATCAAGAAAGCAGCCTTGCAATTCTCACAAACACGCAGAACCCAGAAAAGTAAGCTTTAAAGATATTATTTCCCAAAGTCATTGGCATTAACCTGGTTTGTTCTCCAGCCACTCTCAGGCACTCAGATCCTACAGCATCTTAGACATACTCTGCCTACACCCTCTCTTTGGAGTTGGGGAGTGAGAATGGACAGTTAGAGTCCCCTGGCCTACAGCTCAGCAGCTTTTATCTTGGTGTTCCTCCTGCCTGTGAGCAGCAGGACTGCATATCTTTCTTTATTCTTCTTAATCTTTACATGTATGAGGTTGTAAATATGTTTTTGCTGTTTGATGATAATTGCAGATACCTCATTTCTATTTCCCACGTGCTCTCTTGGGAGAGGTACCAGCTACCTAGGAGAATTTGTGGAGCTCTCCAGAAGTGAACTTTCCTCCCCTGGCCTCCTCCCTCTGCCCCATGAGTCCCTCCCATTACTTCAACTACTGTCTTTTCCATCCTGTGGCAGCCTCTTCGCTGGTCTCTGTCTCTCCTCCCTTCTGCTCACTGTAACTGGGGTCAACTTTCGATGTTTTTTTGTTGTTGTTGTTTGTTTTTTTGGTGACTTTATTGAGACGTAATATTCACAGCCTACAGTTTGCCCCTGTAAAGTGTACTCTTCATGGTTTGGTATAGTCAGAGTTGGGCAACCATCACCATAGTCAATGTTAGAACATTTCATCACCGAGAAGAAATGTGCCCATTAGCAGTCATTCTCCAGTCCCTCCTTGCACCTGGCAACCACTGACTACATTCTGTTTCTGTGGATTTGTGGATTCCAAACATTTCATATAAATGGAATCATATACTGTGACTGACTTCTTTTATTAAATATATGTTCAAGGGTTATCCATGTTGTATCTATCAGCACTTCATTTCATTTTATTGCTGAATAATATCTACTGTGTCAGTGTGCCATGTTTTGTTTATCCATTCACCTGTTAATGGACATTTAGGTTTCTGCATTTTGTCCCTTATAAATAATGCTGTTATAGACATTCATGTCCAGATTTTTATGTGGACATGTTTTCCTTTCTCTTGGATCCTATACCTAAGAGTGGAGTTGCTGGGCACATCTTTAACCTGAAGTACCGCCAGACTGTTTTCCCAAGTGACTGCCTCGTTTTCCGTTCCCCGCAGCAATGTATGAGGGTCCAGTTTTCCACATCCTTTTCAGCACTGGTTGTTTTCCAGTGTTGATTGGTGTTTCATTGTGCTTTTGATTTGCATTTCCCTGATGACTAATGATGTTGGACATCTTTTCATGTGCTTCAGGATGAACTTTCTTAAGAAAGTTATTCCTGTTATTCCTCTGCATAAAACCTTTCCAAAGTTTCACACATTGTCCTTGGAATAAATTCCAAACTCCTTTTCTTGCTCAGACCAGTCAAGATTTAGCCTCCAGCAGTTTTTCTGACTTACTTTCCCCATCTTCTTCTGTCCTCTGCTCACTGGTTCTCTGGACCCATCTTGATCTGACTAGCCTTCCAGATTGTGCTCAGTAGTGTTCCTTTCCTTCTGCCTCAGCCTTGTTGCCTTCATTTTTTTTAACCTCTCTCCTCAAGAACTTCAAGGCCCCTCCAGGAAGTTACCCCCAACTTCCAGAGTCAAGTTTTGGGCCCTCATACGTCCCATGATACAGCCATGAAGTAATCTTGGCTCACTCCAGGTTAGGTTATAACGTCATACCTAAGATATAAATTGAGTGTAATGAAAACTCTTTTTGGAAACCCTGAGGTGCCATATTCATGACTGGCACCATGAAGCCAGTGGTTGGTTCTAGCCAGATCATGGTTTCTTGGTGGAGTACCAGGTGAAGTGTGACCTGTATGTGGGATCAGATGATGCAAAAAAAACTCACTTATTTTTAGTTGTTAGACTCTCGGGTGAAAAACTTTTGAAGATGTTCTTGGGAACCGAGACAGGCCACAGGAGCAGAGGCGCAAGTCACAAGTCCTGCCTGTCTGCTTAGTGAGTGGGGGGCAGGTGGCATGGCCCAAATGACTTAGAATTGTTTCTCTTGTCTTTTGTTTGTTTTAACCTTTTCAGATAGATTCCATTATGTTTGCCTATGTGAAATGTGTGTGTGTAATAACAAATCTCTTTACCTCCCTCTTGCTACCCCCAAAGCCAGCATTGGATTGTAATTGCCTGTTACTCCATCGTAGTCTTTTTGCTAGACTGTAAGCTCCGTGAGAGCAGGGATCATGTTTGGCTTCTTCGTAGGGGTTTCCCCAGTGCTGTGCCCAGCAACTGGCCGACCCTCTGTAAATGTGTGATGCATGTGCGAAGTTCCCAGCTGCAGGAACAGTTCCATTCTCCATGACCCGGGGGTCCTGTTACAGGCTTTTTCTTTTTTGCCTTGTACATATACTTTATTTTCATGTTTTATTTTCCCTACTAGCTTGTGAGCTCCTAATGAGCTTCCAAGTATCTTTGTGTTGTTAACTCTATTGTCCTAGCAGGCCAGTTCAGAGTGCCTGAAAAATGATGGGTAAATGAATGAAGTGTGGTAACCCAGTCCAGCTCTAGCACCTTTGCAGGTTAGGCTCATTCTAGCTGAGACCACCATTCAAAAAGAGGAAGATTATTCAGGCATGCATACACTATTCTTATATATAAAAAAAAAAATCTCACTAACCTTTCCTAAAAATTCACATTTTGTTGATCTGACCATATCTGAGTGAAAGCTGATTCAGTTCTATAAAAAATTTGCTGGAGTCAGATAGAGAGTCCAGAATATTATTTAGAGAACATTCACCTGCCGCAGGAGAGGATGAAAGAATGCGGCAGGTAGATGAGAGGGGCTGCCCAGGCCCGTTCTCAGCCTCCGGTCCTGTTGGTGAGGAACATGACAGCATTCCTGAGAAGCTGAAAAGAAACAGAACTCCTGGCAGCAGCCCCTTTTCCTAAAGCAGCAATTCCAACTCACAAGGAGCATTTGAAAGTTGTGGTGAAATGCTAAAAGTCCATTTTGATTAAAGTTAACAGCAAATCATGACTTCACAGATTAATTGCTGCACAAATAAGTTTGATGTGTGTTTGCTTTTAAGCCTTATATTACGAGAAGTAAATTAGAAGTCAAACTTTTTTTCAGAACTAAAAGGATAGAATGTTTTTGATAAGTTTGGGAATAGCACACTTGCTTCAAAGCAGATTGTCATTGCATAATCTAACAGTGATCTAGAAGTTTTCTTATATGTTTATAAAATAAAACTTAAAGAAAAAATCCTGTAGCTTTTTTTTTTTAAATGAAACTGAACATTTCACCAGACTTTGATGTTCCTGACATCAATTAGGGAATTGGGTCCCAAAAGGTTATTTCAAAGGATTTTGTTATGCTAGAAATGAAACTCTAGAGTAAGGAGATATTTCACCTACCAAAGTCAGTACCCTGCCAGAGGGTTCTTATCTGTTGCAGCAATTATAAAGGATTGGGATGACTAGATTCTTCAGGAGTCGAGATTTTGTGTGCCCTAGACTTCACCCTTACCCCAGGACCAGTGTAGGTTAGTAAGGGTGAAAGGCCCATACCATTGGGAGGACAGGAACTTCCTCAGGTTGTCCTGTATTTAATCCTGTGCGGCACCCCCTCCTCTCGTTGGCCAAGGTTCCTCAGAGGACCTGTGAGTAGAAGGGTAGCACTTTTAGCTCAGGTACAGTGCCTTTTGTGGAGGGTCAATTGGGATGGTGGTTGGGGTCGTGGGAAGTCATTCTATCTTACCTACTAACTAGAAAAGATTGTGCAAGTACTTTTCACCTCTCTGAACCTCAGTTTTCCTGTCTGTCAAATGGAGGCCTCTACTGGGATGATCTTGAGGTTTCTTCTGGTGCCATTGTGAATTCTAGAGATTTTTGCTCTATTTTCCCAAAGAGCATCAGTAGTACTTGGACAGGAAGGAGGTGGGGACAAGCCCTTGGATGTTTGGTACCATTATCAAGCCCCTCAGTTGTGAAAGGACAGAGGATCTTAGGATCTTAACCCTTGTTCCCTTCCCCCTAAGGTGTCCTACCCGCCCCCCTCTCCAGGCAATTCCTTGTTTTCTTGGGTGATTTTTTAGCAGGTAGCCCAGTATATTAGTCATCTCAGGTTATCATAACAAAATACCATAGACTGGATGGCTTAACAATGGAAATTTAGCTTCTCAGGGTCTAGAAGCTAAAAGTCAAAGATCAAGGTGCCTGCATAGATAGGTTCTGGTAAGGACTCTGTTCCTGACTTGCAGACGGCCATCACTGTGGGCTCACGTGGCCTTTCTCCAGTACGTGTGTGTGGGGAGAGAGATCTCACTTATTATTTTTATTTTTTTAATTTATATTTGTTGGTCCCCCCAGTCCTGGGTCTCAATCCCATACCCAGGTCTCACTGTTTTAAGGCCACCAAGCCTATGGGATTGGGGCCCTACCTTATGACCATAATTATTTCTTACAAGCCCTATCTACAAATATAGTTACATTGGGAGTTCAACATGAGAGTTTGGGCAGGGGGAGGGGTATACACAGTTTATTCCATCACATCCAGTAATAAGGATTCTAGAATAAGTTTGTAGAAGGAGTTCCCTGCTTTTTTAAAGCAAAGAAACTACGATGAAGTTAGACCCCGTGGATGTAAAGATCATAGGTGTTGCAATGGGCCAGAGTCCTGATTCTAGAGGAAAAAGACCTCTGTGAGTGTTTTCTCACTTTACCTCCTCCTAGCCTTGTGACCTGGCCTGCAAACCAGCACCTTCCTCTGTGAGGTTGGGATGAGTGAGTGAGGTGCTGTGAGGGTCAGAGGAGGGCTTGCGTGGAAGCCCCTTGGCACTGAACGGCGCTCCGTCAGAGTGCTCAGTCGCTGATGGTGATGGCGGCTCTTCAGTCTTCCCCCAAGGTCCCCTTGGCTAGTGCTGTCTTCTGCTACAGTCCTCATCTCTAGTCTCAGCAGCATCACCACTTTTCCCAGTTTCCTCGGACTCAGAAGGCAGAGGGGTGTTGGAAACATCCCTGCCTCTGGACCCTCTGAGAACAGCCCGGATCCACCAGTGACTCATGAGACAGAGCAGTTAGACCTTTTACCTCCTAAATGGGCAGTTCCTTTTTACCTTGTGCTGAACTTCTCCATCTTTATACCTCTTGTTTTGAAATAATTACAGAACAGCTTCTAAGAACATTTTGCTGCGTGTTTCATTTTTTCCCTCCCCACTTCTGCTACCACCACCCCCGAGCATGAACTTTTCATAATGTCCCTTTATATTTGTACATTTCCTAAGCACAAGGATGATCTCTCAAGACCATAGTATAGTGAAGAAATTCAGGCAGTGTTCATTTGGTCTAGTCAGTAAGCCAGTATCTAATCTGCAGTTCTTTTTGACTTTGCTCACTGTTTAATTTATCTTTTTTATTACAGTGTAATTGACCTTAACATTGATTAGCTTCAGGGCTGCAAAATAATGGTTCGATCTGTATGTGTATTGCAAAATGATCATGATAGTCTCGGTAACATCTGTCATCACAAATAATTACATAGATTTGTTTTCTAATGTTTTTAAAGCAATTTTGTTTTTCTTGTCTAGGATCCAGTCCAAGAACATATACTATGTTTAGTTGTCCTTTCTTAATCTCCTTTAGTCTGGAACAATAATTTAGCCTTTGTCTCTTATGAGCTTGATGTTTTTGAAGAGTCAGTCTACTTACGTTGTAGAATGTCCTGCAGTTTGGTCCTTACTGGCTCTCTGAAGTGAAATGGGTTAGGAAACCTTTTAGACACGTGTGTCCTTGCTGAATGTCCAGCCTTGCACGAGGCACTGTGAAGGAGAGCAGCAGACAGTGTGACTCTGCCCTTGGGACCTTACTTGGGAGTTGTGAGGAAAGCGGTTACTTTCAAATGAGCTTGAAGGGCCCCTATGTGTGCTCATGATAAGGGGTCCGCCATGCTGGCCCCAGTAAGCTTGGACAAGTCAGCATTCTAGATGTCTCCAAAGACACAGAAAATGACCGTGCGCCTGGTCCAGCGTCTAGTCATCAACTTGGCCTGGCATCCGGAGGTGTCCTAAAGTCCACACTCCAATGGGAAGGCTTCTATCAACAATCTCGAGTGAGCTGCCATCCTGGGTTCTAACCCTGCCCTGCTGCTGATCTGCTCTGTGACCCATCCTCTTCCCCATCTGAGGGGGAGAGGAGCCCCTTGTGGTTCTAAGTGCCCCTGGAACTCAGAACAAGTGTGTGGGCAGGGGGAGGGGTTGCGGTTGGAGTCGCTGCACCCTGGATTGCTGGCAGTTGGCCTGCGACAGAGTTCTGCTAGTGGTCTTCATCATGATCTGGCCGGCAAAGCATCAGACCTGGGCTTTTTCAGCTGTTTAACTTCTCTTTTAGTGAATTGTAATCGCTATGCCACCTTGTAACGTCAGGGAGCTATCATACTTGTCATAGATATTTTGTCAGACCAAAATAGACATGCAAAAATGTTTTAAGTGTCGTTGGATCATTACAAACATTGGGCCAAGCAAGCTTTCAATAGGAGACAAAATATGGATTTTCATCTAGTCATTAAGTTAGCATCATTATCTGCTATGTAGTAACATTAACCCTTCAGAGTACTCTCCCCAGGGACACAGACATTCATGTGAGACATAGAGTTCCTTACCTTTGGCAATACAATTTAAAATCAAAATGAAAAGTGCCATCCCTCAGTTGCACTGGTGACATTTCCAGGACTCTGTATCCACATGTGACCAGTGGCAGCACATTGGATCTAGAGCATCATCACAAAGTTGTGTTGGACGCAGGGATGTGGGAGCAACTTCCTTCTGTAAGAGGCTTGGTCACGGGAAATTTGACAGATTATGAAGCTAATATTTAAATGTGACTGCAAATTTCAGTCTCTTCCCTGGGGTCCTGGGTTGGATCAAAGGCATCCTGAAAGGTTTGCAGAAATTTCCTTCCGTGATTCTGGTAGCTCAGATCTCTTACTGTAGTCCCAGCTGCATTAGCTATATTTGAAGAGAATGCAGCCAAGACTGAACGGAGGCAGTAACTGCTTTAGGTCTTTCACTCATGTGCCTTCTGTTACCCGTGGGCCTTGAGTACATTGACCAGGTGCAAATGCCTAACTTATGGCTATGGGGGCATTTTCTAGGGGTGGGGGACCCCACTCTCATAACCAAGGCAACTGCTGCCAAGGACCCAGGCCTGAAAGTGGCTCAGGTGCCTGGTGGCCAACTGGGCAGCACAGGGGACTGGGCTCACTCACATGAATGATGCACCATGGCTGCATCAGCTCCTGCACGTCCAACATCTGCTGCCAGGGCACTGAGAACTCTGTTCCCCGGCCCAAGCTCAGCTCCCCGTCCACTGAAGTGTGGGTGATGGAGCGGGGCTGACATTTGTTTCTAAGCTCTCAGGACCCAGCCCACAGCTGCAGAGGAAGCCACGCAACCAGCTGCGTATGCGTGGGAGCCGCTAGGTCTGCCTGACAGTGACTGTCTGCTGTGGGTCCTTGCCTGTATCTGTGCCTCTGTCGCCGCCTCCTGTCGCCTGAGCTGAGGGGAAGCTGAACTGGCTGGGACGTGCAGCTGCCTCTGTTCCCGCTGTGATGTGGCTCTTCCAGTCTCTGCTCTGCATGACCAGTAAGTCAGCCTCACCCATGTGCCAAGGGCTGCTGTGCCCTCAGCATGGCTCTCCCCCTGAGACCACTCCGGGCAGGTGCTCAGGTCTGCACTGAGCTGCTAGCAGAATGTGGAACCTGATGATGCCCGGGGTGCCAGCAGTGTTCTGTTAGACGAGTCAGCGGTGAGGCTGAGCCCCTGTGAGGTGTGAGCGCTAACAAGAAATGGGGGTGTCTGTGTGGTAAAGGGCAAATGCTTGAGGGGGCCTCCCCCCTGTTCCTGATGTTAGGACCAGTATGAGGCCCTGTGGGGGGGGCCAGGGGGGGCACTTCCTCTTCCTGCTGCCTGGGGGTCAGTCCATCTGTTTTTTCAAACTCTACTTGAGGGCCTTTGGGGCAAGCCCAGCCATAAGCCTGGGCCCACCTGCCAGACCCCAGGGACAGGATGGAGCTTGGCCTTCAGCCCTGGAGGCTGCTCAGATGGAGGTGGCCAGGGTGGGCCTGCCTGGTGATCTGGCAGGCTTCTGGAAGTTGGCCCTGGCCAGCAGCATGACAGGAGAATGTGAGGCACATTGGGTAGATGTAGTTTCAAGGCTCCTGGGAGCCTCAATTCTCCCTGAAGGGTGAGCCGGGCCAGCAGGTGAGTGCCGGAGCCTGAGCTCTGTCCTCACTGGCAGCGGGACACAGGAGTAAGGTTCAGCCCGGAGGCACATCACCTGAGAGGCGGGCCAGACATGGAGCACCTCAGCAAAGCAGGTGTTCCAGACATTTTAATATCTGATATTTCAAAAGCATTGAAATAGTCCTCATGAAAATATCGAAGCTATTGAACTTCCTTATTTTGCACTTTCAATTTTAGTTACAGTTGGGGTATGGAGAGGGTCTTCTTTTTTACGGTTTATGGATTTGATTCCCCATCACCAAGAATGTCTGGAGAAGGTGCTTAGAGCAGACCTGGGTCTGCCCCTCCCAGTCTGGAGGAGGCGACTGAGGCCCAGAGAGGGACATGCACTACCCAGGCTGACAGGCAAGCACCCACAGAAGCAGGACTCCAACCGCAGCAAGCCTCTGTCCTGTCCCCCAGCTCTAGAATACCCCATGGCCCAGGACACTGACCCTGGCATCACTCTGGTCTCCTCATCGGTTTCCTGTGGCCTCTGTAATGACCAGTCATTACCCCAGCACCTTTTCTAGCAGAGGACATTTATCAAACCCCTTCTGAGGCCTAGGCACTCTCCAAGCTGATGGACCACTGAGAGCAAGATGGAGTGGGCTTGCAATGAGATCACTTAGCCTACAACTTGGCTAAACTGTGGGAAGAGGGTGAGAGCAGGGCCCCCACAGCTGTAGTCTGAGTGGGGGACATGAACCTGAGATTGTTCTGCTCTAAGCTGTGAGGTCCTGAGTTGTAGGGATGGACCCATCCTGGGGGCCTCCCTGGGGGAGGTGAGACTGGTGCCAAGTTGTAAGGGCTGGGGAGAATCTGAAAGTAATTAGGAGAGGCCCGGGAGGGTGGGAAGAACACCTCAAGCTATGGCCCCCGCTTCAAGACCCTGAATCTTGTGTCTGTTGGACAGAATCTAGAATCTAGAACTGTTCCTGGCCTGACCCTGACCTTCCACCCTTCCCAGGCCACACACTGAGGTGCTGGCCACATCTCACCCATGGGAGCAGGTGAGGTAGCAGCAGTCTTCTCAGGGAGGTTAGAATAGTGCGGTTCCATAGACACACTGAAACCCTGTCCTTGTCCTTTGCCCCTTCTTGCCCTGCTGCTGTTATGTCCTGCTGTCTCCAGGTCAGACTTCACCCCAACTCTTTCCATGACTATAGCCACTCACTTTTCCCTGGACTGAGTTTCAGTGTCCTTTCCTCACAAAGGGGACTGTGCTCGCAGCCTATGAAATCGTACCTTGGCAAAGAAGGAACCAGAAGTCCAGGGCCTGAGCTGCTGTCGCACCAACTTCAGGCTGAGACCTGGGGCCCTGCTGGGGGTGGGAAGGTGTCAGGCTCGGCTCTGCTCAGGTATGGCGCTGGACCTGTGTGCAAGTGTGGGGTAGAAATCATAGTGTCCGCGGTGACCGTGAGGATGAGGGAAGGCTTTACCAAGTACAGTTTAGCGGTGGTGGAACTTTCTATGCAGGAGAAACTGGACAAAGATGGCGGCACGAGGCGTCTGTCTGGGAAGGTTTAGGATGAGCTATGTATGGGCGCAAAAGGCCGACTGTCCCTGACCACCCAGCTCTGCTGGGCCCTGGTGGTGAGGGGCTGGGGCTTCACACTGAGCAGTGGCGGCACAGCAGGGCTTGAGGAGGGTAGAGACAGACATGGTAGGTGGAGTTCTGGAAAAAGGGGAGTCAGAGAGGCCAGTGAGGACGCTGCTGCTGTGGTCCAGGGCAGGAGCGGTGGGGTAGGTGGGCATGGAGAGGAGGAGACACTTGTGACAAATATCTAGGAGGAAAGTGGGAAACACATACTCTGAGCTCGGTGCCCAGCAGTGAGTGCTCCAGACCTGTTGGCTGTTGTTATGGGTGGACGGTGAAGAGCAAGGGAGATGAGGCATAGGTACCAAGGTGGTTTGGGGCTGTGACATGAGGCCACCTGACAAGGATGGAGGTGGGTGGGCTGGGATGAGCGGCTCCATGCGACAGGTGCTCTGGAGACGGCTCTGAGGCGTGGCCCTCCAGCCACCCTCAAGACCTTTCTGGTGTTCTGGACTGGGCATTGGGATGTGTCTGGAACCAGCGCTGCAGCCTGCTTATTGTATCAATTTGGGCAAACATGCTCTGGGGGCCTCAGGCCTAAAGTGGGAATTGTACTGTGACAATGTGTACGGAACCCAGTGCGATGGAGAGATAAGTCTTGGAGGGGGAGGCAGTGATGGCTGACAGGATGGGGGAGGGTCTTAGTCTGACTCAACAGGCCCCTGTGGTTGGGGACAGCTTGGGGTGGCAGCCCTGTGGGGAGTGTGGTGACAGTCTCTGGTTCAGTGGGGCTCACGTGTCTGACAGCACATGAAGGGGGCTCGAAATGGAGGGCAAGGCTCACAAGGCTTCCTGCGACAGCCCTCCCTGTGGTGTTAACTCTGCACATCAGCGCCCACACACGGAGCCCTGATGTGTCGGGCATTGCCCCATTTGATCTGCACAGGCCCGCAGGCGAGACTGAGGTGAGAGCACAAGCTCAGGGTCTTTTGGTGACTGGAAAAATAAGAGTTTGAACTTCTAGCTCCCTCTAAGACCTTTGCCTTTGTTTCCCCTCAGCCCCAGGTCTCAAACCCAGGCCCATAGCTCTCACAGCCTGCGCCTTAGCCTCCTGAGCTACAGGAAGGCACTTTGCCGTTTTGGGGGGTCTCAGTGGCATGTAGGAAGGGAAGGGGTTGCCTGATCTAGCCCAAGCAAAGGTAAAAGGTCAGAGGTCTGGAGGGGTCGCTGAGCAGGGTGCCCACACCGGGCAGATGATAGGCACCAGCTGGCTCTCAGGGTTGGCGCTGATGGCTGGGAAAGCTTAGCCTATGTTGTGACCCGTCTCCATACGCATGTTCTGGTGCCGCTCTGCCTCCACGGGAGGTTTTCACTGACCAAGTTACCAGCTCTAAACCCGAGCTCTGCACCAGCCCAGTGAGCAGTTGGCACTGGGAGCCACGCCAGCAGGAGCCATGCTCAGCTTCTGGGGGCCACGTGTGGCCCTGCTGTCCATCTTCACCAACCAGTTTGTTTTGGTTTTTGTTTTAAAGTGAGAAAGGGAGAGGAGGAAGAAGCATCTTTACTTATGTAGTTCATTCTTGGTTTTTCACCCCTGCCCCTGAACCCGAGTCCTTGTACTTCACATGATTTGCACACCCTCATCTCAGCTCCTGGAGCCACCAGGGTGCGCCCCTTACTGACCACTTTCACTGAAGTCTTTGGAATCAGGTGGAGTTGGGTCTCAGACAAATACTCACTTTACTGGTGGGTCCCCCAAGTTGCTCCCTCTCTGAGCCTCTGCATGCAGGGCCGTGGAGGGTAGTCCTGGGGGTCTCTCTGCTTTCCTTCTCCCTTTCCCACCACTTGGGGCTCTTGACCAAGATCCCTCAGTTGAACAAATAAAATGGGGGTAGAGGATGGGGGGAAAGCAGGAATCTCTGCCCACTCTGACATTTCCAGGACACGTCTACTTCGTCTGGCCCTGTGCTTTGTGGTCAGGGGTGTCCTGATGACTCAGATCACAGTTTGGAGGAGATAGAGTAATCACAGATCAGTCTCACCCACACAGGATTCAGTCAGAGCCAGACAGACACACCACAGGACACCGAGGGGACTCCCCCCAGTGAACTGCTCTGGCTGAGAGCCTGGAATGGCTGCCAGGCAGGGGGTGCCCGAGCAGGACCCAGAGGGTGGGCAGAGGTGCGAGGATGGTCAGGAAGGCAAGCTGGGCAGGGGGACGATTTGTCAAAGGTCCAGAAGTGCAGAGGGTGTGAGGTGTGGATGTGACTCGGGCAGACTCTGGGCTGGGCGGGGAGGCCCCACTGATGTCTAGGTGCAGCCTGGACTTGTCTTTGTGGTTTCAAGCCACGTCTACCAGTTACTCAGATGTGAGGTGGGAAAGTGGACCTTCCAGTCACCTCTCTAGCAAAGTGGGTAGTTCTCTTTTAAGTTTTTCTATTAAGTTCTCTGTTCAGTTTATTTGCTGACCCCTAGGCTTACCCCAGCCTGGCTGACCCCCAAACACAGGGGTTGGCATGAAATGGACCAAGGATCCTGAATTCAAACTCTCTGCAGTCCATTCTTCTAAACTATATTCATGGAGGACAGTGCCTGCTGTCCCTACCTGGGATCTTGGTTTGGGACCCTTGAGGTTCCATGAGGAGGTCCTAGGGGGTCTGTGAGCCCCTTCACCTATCCAGCACCTACACGGTGCAGTCGACAATACCAAGCTCTGGAATAACATGTGAATGGGGCAGACCCGTGGCCTCTGCCCTCAGGAGCTCCTGGTCTGGTGGCAGAGGAGAGACCAGGGTGGGGCGGTGGGGGATGGGGTACCCACTGTCACTAAGTAAACAAGAAGATGAGTGGGGCGGTTTCAGATGGTAATGAAGGGCTGTGGGGTACAGAGTGCCAGGTGGGGTCAGGAGGCCACGAAGGCCTCTCAGAGAAGGGGATGTGCCAGGCTGAGGGGGCGCCAGGAGGTGGGCTCAGAGGCCAATGCTTGAGGCATCGAGCTGGGTGCTGATGCTTCCATCAGGTTCTCAAAGGTACCCATGGCCTGAAAACAGATGAGCCCGTCTGGTTCCATCTACATTCTGCTTTAGAATGATGAGGAGGAGGACATGGGTAATGGCTCTGGGTCACCTGGGTGTGTGTTTGTTCATTTGACTTTTCTTCTTTCTTCTTTTGCTTTTTAAGCCCACTCTGCCCTTGTTCATTCAGTGTTCTTGCTAAGAGAGCCCTCAGAGAATGTCTTTCTGGGATTTTTTTCTGCTTTACCAGAGTAGCTTTTGGGCTTTTTGGGGTTTTTTTTTCTCCAATTTTGTGGATACTGTGAGGGATAAAACTAATCATTCTCATCCTTATATTGACTTCAAGAAAGTTCATTTATTAGTGCATTTATTCAACAAATGATTTTTTATTAAGTTCCTAATGTGTGCCAGTGTATCTTCAGAGCCAAAAGTCAGGCCCATCGTAGAAGAGTCTAGCATTGTTCATATACAGCTTAGCTATTAGGCTCCTTCTTGGTTTAACTGTGCTTTTTTCACCCCTTTTTTTATTAAGATAATTTTCCCTTCCCTCCTTCCCTCCTTCCCTCCCTACCTCCCTTCCGCCCTCTCTCCCTTGGCAAGGTAGTGCTATAAAGGGAAAAGGGAATGAAGGGAAAAAATATGCATTTACCTATTCTGTGCCAGGCTCAGGAAATGAAGAGATGGCAGAGCACAGGCTGCCCTCCCAGCCCTCTCACAGTTTGCCTCTTCCTTGAACTTTCTGGAAGATCGGTTTTAGTAATAAAACCATAAGCATGTACAAAGGTAAAGATAACAGTAAGAAACCCAATATACTGACTACTCAGATGACAGTTTGGCAGATTTTGCCTTACTTGCTACATTTATTTCACTGTCTTGTTCTGTTTCCTTTGATGAAGCATTTAAAAACCTCACTGTTCAAATTTTAGTCTGGACACCAGCATCTTGGTATCACTTCGGAGATTATTTAACTATGATCTCAGGTCCCTTCCCAAATTGGCTGACTTAGAACCTGCATTCTAATAAGATTACTCGTGTGATTCATTTAGACATTAAAGTTTCAGAAGCATTATTTGAAAGCAAATCTCCAGCATCAAATCGTTTCACATCTAACTACTTCAGTGTCATTTCTGATATCTAGGACGTGGATGCTTCATCACTAACAAAGTTAGCAGTAATTCTTTAGCGTCACCTAGATACCAGTCCACCTTCAAATCTTCCTGTCTCAAAATGTCTTTTTCAGCAGTTTGTTCAAATCAAGAACTAATCATGGTCCATGCATTACATATGCTGCTGTGCTTCTCCTAGAGTGTGCACCCCCATTTTTGGTTGGTGTGTGTCTTTCAAGTCTGTTTTATTGCAGAACTTGGTCACTTGTCTCAGAATATTTTCAGTCACAGTCTATATATCTGCTCCCTCTTGGTGTGATTTGTCCTTCTAGGCCCTAAATTTTCTGAAGCCTGAGACTTACTGCTGGCATCTTCATTAAATCCAAGGTTAACTTTTTTGACAAGCACACACTGAGAAGTTAGGAGGATCTTGCCATACTTCCTGCATGTATATCCCTCCCCTTTTTGGTTCTTTTACGGAAGTATTTTAAAGACTTGCTACTCAGAATCTGATCTGAAGACCAGCGGCATGGGCACCACTTCAGAGCTTGTTAGAAATGCAGAATCTGGTATCATAGAACAGCAGTTAGGTCAATCGCCTCCAAAGGATGCAGACCACACATCCTGGGGTTCAGCCCCAGGTCTGTGGCAGGGAAACAACCAGTGTGAGCAACTAAGATGGAAATAAAGTAAAATGCTTCTTCCTCCTCTCTGTTCCTGCCTGTCTACCTACTCACCTTCATTCCTGCCTGCACCTTTCCTTAAAAAAAAAGGTGGGGGGAGAGGCAACGCAGCAATTTGGGCCCCTATGTCCTTTCTATGGAACCCACTCTTTGGGACACTATGATTGACTAGTAGGCTTATGAGGTGTCAGTTCAACTCTTAAATTCTCTATCAAACTTTCATCTAGTTGTTTCATCCACTGGTGATTGTGACCTGAATTATTGTTTCATTATGGCTTGCAAAATTGTGTTTTTATGGGTCTACATTCCTCCCACATTCTTTAGAAATATTTCTCCCATATAGAACTTTTTCTCATCAGCTAGGACATTTTTGGTGACCTTGAAAAGTGAAATTTATATAGGAAAGTCAAGAATGCTGCATTCTATTTTCCCATTAATAGTTGGTTTTCAGAATAAGGATATAGTGACCTCATTACTTCCAGTAGTGACCAATGCAGTATTTTGATTGTTTTTAAAATTTTTTCTCTTGTTCTCTATTGGAAAGGTACAGATGGGATTGAAGGCAAATAGGTAGGAGGAGGAAGCATTTTTTCAAAAATTTACTTGATCATCTTGGTTGTTCTCCCGGCCCCGGATCACAAACTTGGGTCCTTGGGATATATGTGGACTGTGCCAGTCAGGAGCAGCAGACTCAACCACTAGGCCACCAGGGTGTGTCACTCTTGCTATTTTAAATGCCATTATACACTCATGGGATTTCTATACATTCAGTGTCTCAAACATTTTAAATTATCATTTTTAATGTAACTGCTTTCTGAAGTATAACATACAGAAAAACAGATGAATGAAGATCAGTAAATTTTCAAATTGAATCAAGTACTTATCACTGGTACTCATTTCAACAAACAGAATGTTGCCAATACCCCAGAGGCATCACTTCCAGTTATTACCTTCCCCCATGGGTAATTAATCTCCTTAGTTCTAATCCTATAGGTTAGTTTACCTGCTTTGAACTTTTTATGCATCGAAGTACAGCGTATACTCTGCTACTGGTATCTTTCCCTCAACATCATGTTTATGAAATCCAGCTACCTTGTTGTAGATCATTTCCATGGTTGTATGCCACTGGTAAATATACCACAGCTTATGTTGATGGATATTTGGTTTGTTCCATTTTGGGGTTATTCTGAAGAGTGAGGCTATGAACATTCTTGTCCATGTGTTTTCCTCACTGTTCTTCCCCATCACCATTGCCATAAATCAGGTGACCAGACATTTCTGGACTTTCTGTTCCATTGGTCTATTTATCTACCCTCATATCAATATAATTCTGCCTTGATAACTTTAATTTTATAGTAAATCTTGGTAAATGATAGTGTTATTTTCTACATAGACTATTCTTGCTGTGCATTCTTTTTAAGAGAAGATGGAAGGGAGGGAGAGAGGGAGTGAAGGAAGAGGGTATTTTTATTTATCTGTTTATTTTGTTTCCAGCACCCCCACAAACCCCCACCAGCCCTGATTCATGAATCAGGGTCTTTGGGCATGGTCGTCACCCCAAGCTCTCTCAGCTGCGTGAGTCACCAGGATGCACCACATATGTATTATTTTTGTTTTGTTTTTAGTATTTTATTGCAATAAGTTTGTTTTACAAATTAAAATAAATTCATATGTGTGGGTTCCCCATATGAGCAGTTTACCCATTCCTCAAATATATGTCAACACGCCCTCCCCTCCACCACATCACCAAGTGTTCTTCACCAGTCTCCAGTGGGCTCCACCACCAATAAATGTTTTAATTGACTTGATTTTTTTATTGCTAATTATTTGGTAATATTTTAAATGGGGTTTTATTGAAGTTTAAGATAAATATAATGATATTGACAACAATATTGGGTCTTCCAGTTCACAGACATGATCTATTCCTTCGTTTATTTAGATCTTCTTCAGTCTATCCCAGTGCTTTATAGTTTTCAGTGTAGTATTTTTGCATATCTTTAGTTAGAATGTTTTTAGGCCTTCGACTTTTTTAAGTCTCTTGTTAATGTTATATGGTTAATATATAACATGGTTAGTGTTTTTGTCTCTAATAGATCTTAAATTTTTTCAATCTCTTTGATTATTGATGGTTTATGGAAATACAAAGGGTCTTCATATATTTCTTCTATAACCAGTGACCTTGCTAAAGGCACTTATTAATTATCAGTGTTTAATTAATTATTTATGGCTCCTTGGATTCTCAAATCGTGTATTCTGCAAATAATGACATTTTCCCCTTTTTTATCTTTGCACTCTTTTTTTCCTTTTTTTACTGCTTTGAGACCTCCAGTAAAATGTTGAATAGAAGTAGTAAGACTGTACATCTTTGTCTCATTCCTGATTTTAGTGGGAAAATTTTCCATAACTCATCATTAAGAATCATATTTGCTGAGGGCTCTTTGTGGATAATCTTGATCAGATTAAGGAAATTTCCTTCTATTTATAATCTGCTATACATTTTAAATCAAATACCTTTGACTGCATATATCATGATATGAAGTCTTTTTCTCCTTTTTTTCTGAAATGTGGTGAATAACTTATTTTTAAATGCCAAACCACTCTTGAATTCCTGAAATGAACTCCACTTGGCTGTGATATATTTTACTTTTTATATATCCCAGGGCTTGATTTACTAATATTTTAACATTTTAAAATATCATGCTGCTCCCATAAAATGATTGGAAAGTGTTCTCTCATTTTTTTATCTCTAATAGTATATGTAAGACTGATATTCTTTAAATGGTTGAAAAAGTTCACTATTGAAGTCAGCTGGTTCTGGAGTTCTTCCTAAGGCTTATAATACAGATTTTATTTCTTTCATATGGGATTATTCATATTATACTCTTTTGGGGTCAGTTTTGGTAAATTTTTATTTCAAGGAATTTGTCTGTATTTCACTTACATTTTCAGGCTTACTGGCATAAAATTATATATACTGTCCCCTTATTTCTTAAAGGTCTTAGGATATAGTCTGATGTTCTCTTTCATTTATGTTGGTAATTTGTGTATTAGTCTTTTCTTGGTCAGTATTGCTATGAGTCTACCGTTTTTATTAAGCCTTAAAAAATCAAACCTTAATTTGATGATTTTCTCTATTGTAGGGTTTTTTTTATTTTAATTTTTTATTTTTTTAAGGAAAGGTACAGGCAGGAATGAAGGTGAGTAGGCAGGCAGGCAGGAAGAGTATTTTATTTATTATACTTATTTGTTTATGTTGGTTGTTTCCCTGGACATCCAGTCTTGAACCAGGGACCTTGGGATGTATGTGGACTGCACCCAGTGAATTAAACTGCTAGGCCACCAGGGTGCACCTGGTTTGTTTTTTTTTAACTCACTAAGGTATGCTCATATCGTCACTCTTTCTTGTACTTTGAGTTTGGTTTTTGATTCTCTTCGTTTCTTGATATGGAAGCTTTAGATAACTGATTTTCAGCCTTTCTTTTCTAACATAAGCATGTAAGGCTATCTATTTCTTCTAAGCTCTGCTTTAATTGTATTCTGTAAGTTTTGATTTTTCATATCTTAATTTTCATTTAGTTCAAGGTTTCCATTGTTATTTTATCTTTGGCTCTAGTTCCATGAAGAAGTACATTGGTTAATATCTAACAAGTTTCTATTTTTCTAGTGTTATTCTTGTTAATTTCTAGTTTAACTCCATTATGGTCAGAGAACATATTTTGATTTATTATCTCAAGTCACTGAATTTATTAGACTTGCTTTATGATCTATATAGTCAATTTTGCTAAAAGTTTCAGGTGCACTTGAAAAAATTGTTTATTTTACAGTTGCTGGGAGCGGTGTCCTGTTAATCAATTAGATAATGTCTGTTAATTTTGTTCTTCAGATCTGTACTTTTACTGATTTTTTTGCCTTTATAGCTAATATAAAAGATTTGTTTTAGCACTTAAGTTCCCTACTTTGGTTGTGGATTTTTGTATTTTTCTTTTTAATTCAGTCAATTTTTACCTTATATATTTGGAAGTGATGTTATTATATATATATATTTTTTTTTTTTTAAATTGTTATATCTTTTTTGGTAAATCAAGAATAACATTTTTTGTGTGCATTTCTTTTTCTTATGTAAAATTTAGCATAAATGTGAGCCTGTTCTTTATCTAACAATTTTAATTTGTTCCTAAAATCTGTATGGCTAAGTAAAAAGCTGTTAATTGGAAAAAATGTCCCATTAATTTTAATGAAAAAATTGTGATATTGTCCATCTAATTCAATGTTCAGTTTTAACTGAGGGAAAAAGTAATTGGCAATAAAGCAAGTATATAGTGAAAGAACAATAATTTGGATGTAAATTGCAGTTTACACTTGCAACTTAAAATGACAATTTCTTGTCCTCGTTAAGGAGGAAACAAAGACTTAAGGGAGTCATTGTTGAGAAGTGCATTTTTCTTTCTGCCTTGTCCCTGTCTTCAACCTTTTGAGAATTCATGTCTATTTTGCACACAAACTACCCACACACATAAAGCTACAGCGCAGAATAAATACATGGATGGCAAAAGACAAACAATAAAAATGAACCTGCAACAATTTTCAAACACATAGAAATAGTTGTGTACTCAACAGTCTGCAGAACCATTGAAGATGCTACCTCTTCCGTGCTCTCAGTCACATGCATATGCAAAACCAAGCATCGGGGTGTATCCAAACAGGGTAGGGAGTACAAATGTGTTCCCTATGATATTGTTGGTCTAGAAACTGTTAGATAAAGTAAACTGGTGTGTTTTTGCATGAAAGTGTGATGTCAGACTCTCATTCCTTACAGCATGTTTATTTGGTATATTTCAGGAAAAAATTTGCTATAGGCATGCCCTGGCAGTTTAGTGGTTACATTCTCAGCCTTTGACCAGCACAGTCCACATATATCCCAAGGACCAGGGTTTGTGTCCAAGGGCCAAGGGGGAACAACCAAGATGAACAACTAAGGAAAATAAAGAAAATTCTTCTTCCTCCTTTCTCTTGCTGCCTACCAGTCTGCTCAGAGTACTTCACCTTCATTCCTGCCTGCACATTTCCTTCAAAAAAAAAAAAAAAAAGTCACTGTATACTATCACATATGCTTATTATAAAAGGTGGGATACCTTTTCCAAGATTTCTAATGGCTAAAATTGTTCATTGAAGAGATTAGTCTGTCAACTGAACTTCATTCTGCCTTTTTGTCATGTAAAATATATATTAGAGTTTTAAGCCATGTTGTAGCACGATCAGATCATGTTTTAAAAAATTCTTTCTGGCTGTTGGTATGAAAATATTCAGAGGGACAAGTTTTAGAGAGAAGGGTCAGGAGACTAATAAATGTGCCCAAGGGGTGATAAAGCCTGTGGGGCAGAAGTGAACCCCAGCAGAGGCCCGAATGCACATCTGAATTCTGAGAACGATAGAGAGAGTATTTAAAATATACAGGGAATAAGATGATCTATTCAATAAATAATGTCGAGAGAATTTTACTTGGAAAAAAAAGTAATGCTGGCTCCCTATTTCATTCCATATGCAAAAATAAAGCCTAGATGGATCAAAGATTTAAGCATAAGAATTGAAAACAAACAAAATATCAAAGAAAACATGAGTAAATTTTAAAAAAAATTGTGGCACACCCTGATGGAGCAGTGGTTAGGTCAGTGGCCTCCGAAGGAACAAGTAACATACCCTGGTTGGTTCAAGTCCCGGGTGGGTGGAAACAACCAGTGTGGACAACTAAATAAAAATAAAATAAAGATGCTTCTCTTATCTTTCTCTTCCTGTCTGCCTGCTTGCCTTCATTCCTGCCTGTACCTTTCCTTTAAAAAAAAAATTTGAGGACACAGGACACAAAACTCAGGCATCTTAGAGAAAAACTAATTTGTCTACATAAAAAAATGTGGGGAAAATACCACATGAGAGTCGAATGAAGAGCTAAGTGAGAAATAAAATATCTAACACGTGGACAATCTTTTGGCTACAAAAAAGTTCTTACTTTTTATAGGAAAACAAAAACCTCATAAAAATGGATAACATATATGAATAGGCAGAGAACAAGTTTATAATAAGAGGCTTGATCTTGTAACTTGAAAATCGTTTTGGAATTTACTTTTGTGGCTCAGGCAGCTGAGGTGGGTAAGGTGCACACTGTAAAGTCCAGGGACCTGGTTTGCAATTCAGGAATGGTGGGGGTAGGGGGTGTGAAACAAAAGATAGTTCTGAAACAAAATAACGAGATAATTTTGACAATAAGGATGAAAGAGATCTGTGCAGAGTCAGTTCAAGCGATGCTGTGTGGAAATAGGCCTTCTCCCAGTCTGTTGTTGAAGTATGATTGACATAGCCTCTGTGGGGGGCAATCTGTTAATAACAAATTATCCCCCAGAATTTTTAATGAAAATTTTGAAACATACAGAAAAGTTTAAAAAAATTGTACACTGGACCACCGCCTACCACACTTAGATTTTACAATTATCAACAATTTGTATATTTGCATATTCATAGGCATAATTTATATAATATTTAAATACATATTTATATCTACTCATATCTATCTGTAAACATATATATACATCTATCCATTCATTGAGAAATCTTATATTTTGATGCATTTTAAATTGTAGACATCAGTATATTGCATCCCTAAATATAAACATGCATGTCAACTAGAGTTCAATATTTGCTTTTTTTAAGATAAAATTTACAAATTATGATGCACTAATTATAAGCAGACGATTCAATGTGTTTTTGACAGATGTATACACTAGTATAATCCCAGCTCCTATCAAAATACAAAATGTTTTCTTCACCCCAGAAAGTTCCTTCCTGTCTTTTCCCAGTTAATCCCCATCCCCTGCCCTGAGGCAATTTCAATTTTTTTTTGCACTAGATTAGTTTTCCTGGCCTAGAACATAGAAATGGATGATATAGTAGATTCTCTCGTATAAAGCTTCTTCCACTCAGCATAAAGCTTCTTGTGCGTCTCATACCTTGCTGAGTGTGCCTGTTGTTCACTCTTTTTAATTCCCCAGTAGACCCTTTGCTTGAATACACCAGTTAGTTTTCCTCTTCCCCACTTGATGCCACTTGAGTTCTTGCCAGCTTGGGACTATTACAAATAAAACTACTACAAACAGTCTCATGCAGGCATTTTTTTTTGTCTTCAAAATGAAACAAGAGTTTATTTGAATTGCTTGTAATAATAATTAGTTCAATATTAAAGGACATTCATTATTTTCTTCTTTTTTAGGTTATTTTTATTGTAGTAATTATTCTACATATTAAAATAATTTCCTATGTATAGATTCCCCATTTCTTAGATATATTTCAACACACCCTGCCCTCCACCAAATCACCAAGTGTTCTTTCCCATTGTCCAGTGGGCTCCACCACCATTATGCCCCCTCCTGCATTCCCTGTTGGTAATCTCAGTTCTGTTACAAGTGTTCAAGGTTTTGGTTTTGTTTCATCTTTTCCTTTGTTTTGTCTATTCACATTCCACCTGTGAGTGAGGACATCTGGTGTCTTTCTTCTTTTGATTTGTTTCACTTAGCATGATCGCTCTAGATCCATCCATGCTGATTCAGATGACAGGGTTTCATCTCTTCTAAGAGCTGTGTAGCATTCCATTGTATATAGGTACCACATCTTCTTTATCCATTCATCTGATGTTGGGCACCTAGGTAGCTTCCAGTTCTTACCTATTGTGAATAAGGCTGCAATAAATATGGGGGTACATACATCTCTGTGGATGGGTGCTTTTGTTATCTTTTGGGCAGATGCCAAGAAGTGGAATGGCAGGATCATATGGGATTTCCATCTTCAGTTTTCTGAGGAATCTCCAACTGTTTTCCATAGGGGTTTCATGCAGGTATTTTTGAGAAA
The DNA here is from genome assembly GCA_004363575.1 of Solenodon paradoxus. Lineage (NCBI taxonomy): Eukaryota > Metazoa > Chordata > Mammalia > Eulipotyphla > Solenodontidae > Solenodon > Solenodon paradoxus. The sequence goes on from RJWH01005488.1 coordinate 66,168, forward strand.
CTGTATTTTCTCTTGGATCACTTGGTGGGTGTACATTGGCAGAATGTATGCAGACTCTTCCCTAGGGTCCTAGTCTATTTTACCTTTGCTACAAGACAGCCCGATGCTGTGACAGGCACAGGAAGTGCACAGAAGGACGTGTGGGAAGGTGAGAAGTTCTTCTGGGAAGAACCAGGGAAGGCATCCTGGAGGAGGGGGCTTCGGGGCCGACACACTTGCTCCGGTAGGAGGCTCTCAGGCTCTGGGTCAGACACACCTGTATTCCAGTTTTATTCCCATGAGAAAAATATTTCTTGAGGGTCTGTAAAAATGGGGAAAATATCACTGCAGGTTTCGGATGGAAAAATGAGTGTAAAAAGCCCAGGCTCAGTCTCATAGGTTGTTAAATGTGCCTCTTATCTCCACAGGCCTGGCTTCCCTGGCAGCCTTCAATGTGGATGTGACCCGGCCCTGGGTGACTCCTGAGGGAAGGCCTTTTGTGCTCAGTTCCCTTCTGCACCAAGACTCCAGAACCAACCAGACCTGGTGAGTGGGGCCCAGGCAGACAGAAGCTGGAGAATTCAGGGGCCTCCAGGAAGTATGAGAAGGCCCTGGAGAAGCCCCTGGCACCCCACCCCCGCAGTCTGGGGAGAACCTCCTTTCGCTTTCAGAGGGGTGTCCAGGAGAGACAGAGAGGGGAGGGCAGAAAGGGGTAGCGATGGGGTCAGTAGTCCCCCTCCCTCCTCACCTCCCTTCTCACCCTATCTCTCCCTTCACTGCAAGGGTGGGGGTGGGGGGCCTTAAAAAATATCCCAAAATAGAGTTTAGTAAGACTCTTATGTCCTTTCCAAAAGTAATACATACTCAAAACAGAACTTTTGGACAATGTCAGCAAATATTTTTAGATGATAAATGCGAGGCTGGAGGGAGTGGCAATGAGGAGGCAGGCTTTGGGTCCGGTAGCTGGTAGCCAGGGTGCAGGGATGCAAGGCCTCAGCCCCAGCCTCGGTGTCTCGGCTCTGCAGCAGGAGTGGTGGTTTACCTCCTCGCCACCCGCACAGGGCTATTGCAGGGACCATTTAAGTTAACACACATAGAAGGTGTGGGACCATTTCTGGCCCAAAATTCTGGCTCAATAAACATTACCTTACTTTAAAAAATGTCCTTTGTCCCCACTTTTTAGATAAGCAAAAAATATTGAATCTGCCAGTATTCTTCTGGTTAGGATGTGGTGAAACCAAAGCTTGTGGGAATGTAAACTGGTCTGATCACATTGGAGAACAATTGTGCCATATCTGGTGAAGTAGAGGATGCACGTGCTCTTTGATGCAGCAGTTCCCCCTAGATGCCAGCCCTAGAGAAGACACTTGTAGGCACATGTCAAGGTACTCATTGTAGCATTGCTTGGAAGAAATGGACGTGATACGAAAGGTAAAATGGATGAAATAGTATCATGGCTCTTAAGCTGGATCAGTCTTGAAGCCAAAGGTGAAAAAGGCAGTTGTATAGCTATAAGTGCAGTGGTTTTTCACTCCATTGAACGTTTCTGTGGTGCGCCTGCCATGGGCTGGACCCTGAGGACCCCACAGTGAGCAAAGCAACAGAAGTCGTTGTGCTCCGGGGAAAGGGACAGTGAGCAAGTCAGTAATACATGCGGCTCGTGGTGGCTACGGAGATGCACAGAGGCTGCAGCATGTCTTTAGTTTTAGAAGTTCTGGACTCAGAGTCACGTTATCCCGCATACATTCCAATTTCCCCTGTTGTCACCAGAATGACTTTTCGAGAGGCTTTGTCTTGCATCCAGGATCCAGTCAGGGCTGGCGTGTTGCCTGTTGTCATGTCTCTTCCGTCTCCATTCATTCAGGGTAATCCCTCCCCTCCCTGGTCTGTTCAGGGTGGTCTGCTCTGCAGCCCAGCCCCACCCCACAGCAAGCTTCCAGTCAAGGGTCAAGGGTTTCCTTCAAACCCAGCACACATGAGCCCTGAACTCAGGGTCCAGACAGGCTTTGGAGCAGAGCCAGGGGTGGGGCGCAGCACTCCCTGCTCAGGGGTGTGCCGCAGCTCCTCGTGTTGAACAGAACAGAAGCTCGGTTTTCTGGAAGATGAAGGAGTAGTGGCAGGGCCTGAGGCGGCCTCAGAGGCCCTGGGATTGGACCATGATCTCACCAGCCAAGCCCGCTTGGTCCCTTGCTGGTCTCTGATTTCCTCATTGTGCAGAGAAGAGACTGGTGATTTAGATTTCGGTGGTGAGGGCAGGGCCTATTTACTTATTCATTCATGTGTTCATTCAGCAAGTACTCACGGGATATCTACTTGGTGCCAGGCAAAGCATGGGTATAACACAGTGAGAGAATCACAGTCCTTGCTCTCCTGGAGCTCCCAGGCTCATGAGGGAAATAGACAGGTCAGGACAATGACAAGAGGAGGGATGACTGCTCTGATGGGGACATCAGGGTGAAGTGTGTCCTTCAGCCCGAGGGTATGCACTGACACTGGATTTGGCACGAGTAGACCTAGTGTGAGAAGGAATGGCAGGGGAGCCCTGGCCCAGGACAGCATGGTCAGAAGCCTGGAAGCTGGCCTGCAAGGCGAAGGAACTGAGAAAAAGCTGGGTGGTAAGAAGTAAGGTAGGGATGGTGTGGCTCTGTGGATTTGGGGAGCCAGGAGAGTTTAAAGCAGGAAGAGGCGGAAGAAGGCTAGTAATATGTTTTTGACTGCAGCAAAATGAATGGAAATTTGGCATTCGTTGTGGTGTTTTGGTGACATTTTATTGACACATGCCACACAGAAAAATGCACACATCATAAGCACATGGCTCAAGGGATGAGAGTGAACCACCGAAGTGGGCATGGACAGAACATGATCAACCCCTTCAGCCCATGGGCTCCTATCAGTAAGGTACATAGCAGAAACTAACCACATCAGTCTGCCTGTTCTTGAGCTGGCCACATGCAGAGCCTACAGTGTGCTCTGTGACATCACATCCTCTGGCTCCACCTATATCCTTGGGCTGCCCGAGGCAAAGGGTACGCAATCTGGTGGTTAGTTTTCCATTGTGTGGACAGTGTGCAGTGCCTTCAGTCATCAGGGATGGCCCTGCTGGGCACGCGCCCTCAGTGGCATTGCTGGATCACGGCTTATACACTTATACTTACACAAACTTTGCGGTGCAAGAGTTTTGATGACTGCCTGCATTTGTTGGTTTTTTTAAAGGAAAGGCACAGGCAGGAATGAAGATGAGCAGAGGCAGGCAGAAGAGAGAGGAGGAAGAAACATTTTTATTTATTTTATTTAGTTGTTCATCTTGGCTGTTTCCCCTGGACCTGGGACACAAACCTGGGTCCTTGGGATGTATGTGGACTATGCCAGCCAGAGCAGAGGACTTATCTGCTAGGCCACCAGGGAACACCACTTCCTGCTTTTCTAAAGATTGGGTTTCAGTCCAGATAATTAGTGCTCAGCTCCCCCTAGTAGGACCCTCCCTAGCTCCAGACCAGACAGACTTTAAAACCCCCTCCCTCAGAAGCCAAGTGGAAAAGCCACACTGGATGAGGGGAGTTTGTAGCCTCTAGAACAAAAGGCTCTGAGCCCACCCAGGGATGGGGGAAGAACCCAGCTGGGCTCTTGCAAACCTTCCTGAACACCTGCTGACGCAGAGAGGGGCTCATGGGTTTGAACATGCTGAGGAGGAGGATGTGGTGGGAGGCATTTCTGGGTTTCTGCTACCGATAATGGAGCCTGAGACCAGGGCCTGCTTCGTGGGGCAGGAAATGCACTGCTGGCCACCTGGGCCACAGAAGGAGAGGAACAGGCTGGGCTCCTGCCACATGGATGATGTGTCCCTCACCCCACACGCTGTTTCTCCCTCAGATATAACAGCCAGGGCTGGCCACATCATGGGCTGGGCTGCTGCAGGGAGAATGGGGTTGAATATGAAGAAAAGCTTCCTTCTGGGAGGGTGCGGGGGTGAGGTGATAGACTCAGGAAAGAGACAGTTTGGACTGGGTGAAGTCAGCAGATGAGCTGTACCCAGCTCAACATGTTTCATAACTTTGTCACTCGGTCAGCAAACCTAGAGAGCAAAAGACCACTCACCATGCTGGGGAGGCTATAAAGGAGTGGGTTGCAGAGGCAGCTCCGACAAGGCCCCAGACCATGACATTGCATGGCCATAATAGGAATAGCAACCTTGGGTTCTGCAGTGCACAGCCTGCACAGCTGTACATGCTAGACTCAGGAATTCATAGTCTAGGCGGGAATAAAGACTATGCATAAAGGCTACCTAGAGGGACTTGGAGGGGGTTAAGTGGCTCCTTTTGGGAAGACCCTGAGGAGCTGGTAACTAGGATGACTGTTCTATTGGAAAAGGAGGTAAAAGGCATTGTAGGCAGAGGTAACAGTTTGGGCAAAGGCCTGAAGGAGGAAGGAGAGCTGAGGCTATTCCAGACCTGCACCTACCCCACCAGAATGTGGTCTGGGGTGGAGCTCAGCTCTGAACCCACCTTTGTGGGGTACCAGGGAATGAGGTACTGGGTCCAGGGCTGAGACTCAGGCCAGTGAGGGGTCTGAGGAGAGAGGCAGGGTTACTGAGGACATGACCTAATTTGGGGGCTCAGCTGCAGAGCTCACAGCTCAGCTGCATCTGGCCCTCTACCTCTCTGCCCTGCTCCAGATGAGCCCCCTTCCTGCTGCCTATAATATTTACTGAGTCTCTGCTCTGTGCCAGGCATGGTGCCTGGCCCTGGGAACAGGGCAAACAGCATAGATGAGATCCTTGGGGAATTTATATCTTGTGAGGGAGACAGGTAATAACTATGTCAACAAGTAAACATGATATGATCATGATATGATCAGATGGTGATAAGTTTTGAGAAGGAAAAGAAAAACAGGGTGATACAAACCCAGCGACTGGGCTGTGAGGTGGGGCCAGCAGGAGATAACATTCATAAGGAGGCATGAGAATGAGCCAGCACCATAGAGCGGGGGCTCCATGCAGGAGGCCCAGTAGGCAGAGGGCCGAGAGGCGCTGGGGAGGCTCCAGGAGCAGGAGCCAGACCAGTGTGGAGCTGCAACTTCCAGAGCAAGGGCCTTGAGAGGAAGGGGCTGCATCTGCAGTTTTTTCCTGCATTCCAAGAGGCTACTGAAGGTGGGTGGTGTACATGATAAGACTAAATCTCAAAAACAAAACAACAGAGAGGTTAGGAGGGTATTATCATAGACAGGCATGATGATGGTGCCCAGCATGGTGGCAGGGACAATAGACAGAGGCATCTACCTATAAAGTGAGGAAGAACCAGGGCTTACTGATGATTCTGATGTAGGGGTGAGTAAAAAGATGAAGCAAGGACAGGCTCCAGCTCTGGAACTTAGCAGTTGGTGGGGCCGTCTGTTGTGGTGGAGGGGTAGAAAGACGAAGGCTTGGGAGGACAAGACCACAAGTTCTGTTTTGAACATTCTGCATTTGAGGTCCTGTTAGAGAACGGGGCGGTTGGTTATTGTGTTTGTTTCCCATTGCTGCTGCCGCTCACCACAAATTCAGTGACTTAAAACAACACAAATCTATCGTCTTACAGTTCTGGAGGTCTGAGGTTCAAAATGGATCTTCTGAGCTAAAAATCAAGATGCCATCAGGGCTCTGTTCCTTCTGGAGGCTCAAGGAGAGCATCTGCTTCCTTGCCTTTTCCACCTCCATTCCTTGGCTTGCGGCCCCTTCCTTCAACCTGCAAGGCAGATGTACAGCGTCTTCAAAATTTCTCTGACTGTCCCTTCCACCTCCCTCTTATAAGAACCTTTAAGGTGACGTCACATTATTGGGTCCACACAGCGATTCCAGGATAATCTCAAGATCAAATCCTTAATCAAATCTACAGAGTCCCCTTTGCCACACAAGGTAACATATTCAGAGGGTCTGGGGATTAGGATGCAGACATCTGGGGGTGGGCAGGTCATTGTTCTGTTTTCTGCAGCCATGTGGTCTGATTTCTGACGGGGGATGCTAGGGTTGCAGTGTACCAGTGGGAACTTCAGTGCGTGTAGGTGTAATGAAGCCATGGGATTGGAGGGGCTCACTCGGCAGAGTGTGCTGGCCCGGAAAACGCGGACCAAGCCCCAGGACCCTGGTGACATTTAGAAGTAGATGGCAAAAGAGCAAACAAAGGAGTCTGAGAAGGATTGATGAGAGAGGTAGGGGGAAATCAAGGAGAAAGTGTTTCAAGGAACAAATGGACCTTTCTATCCAGGGCTGCTGAGAGACTGAGGAGAAGAAGACAGAAAGATGTCCTTTGGATTTGGCAACATGGCAACCACTGTGACCATGACAACGAGCCATATCAGAGGGTGGAAATCAGTTTCAGGGTGGCTTAATCTAGGTGGGGACAGACACATAGGCACAGACTTTATAATCCTATAAACCATGGAGCTAAATGATCTATTTCATGGCTTTAAAACACAGTGATGGGAGGTGAGGACGTGGAGACAGTGCTTCATTTCTGCGCCCTCCACCCACCGTGGCTACATCATGACCTCCAGAAAGTAGACTGCTTCTCCTTCATCAAGTCCTCCATGGCTTCCTACTGCCCTCAGAAAGACCTTGGACCTGGTTTCCTGTTACCAAGCCTAGTCTTGCAACCCCTTCCCCACAGCTCCTTGGACAGAGAGCTCACCCTCTGTTTCGGGGTGAGCCCAGTTCTCCCTGGGAAACAAGGATAGTGAGGGCCTGAGGCTGACACCGGACTCTGCTGTCTTCCTGTCTCAGACTTCAGTCAGGCTGAGGGACCAACACCCTCTCCAAACTCCATCTCTGACCGGCCCCTAGGATAGAGGCACCAGTGTGCTCTTCTCAGGAGATACTGTCACTAAGGTCTGGTGGCCCAGGCCCCTCGAGGCCACTGGAAACCTTCCATGGCCCCCACAGACCCAGCTCTGTTACTAGTGGCTTCCTGGTTCCCACGCTGTCACCAGAGAGCAGGGAGCCAGCTTACCACCAGCACCGCCTCAGCTCTGTCAAGGCGGCCAGCAGGCAGAGAGCAGATGCCTGGAGCTGTGCAGAAGCAGAGGTTCAGCAGTGCCTGTGCACAGTGCAGAGCCTGCCTTCTCTGCTGGGAGTCTGCTTGGCCCGGGTCTGGGCCTTCTCCATAATTTTCCAGGGCGTGTGCCTGGGTTGGCAGGAAGGAGGCGGAAAGCATCAGCCAGCTCACCTTAGCTGTCTACCCTCTCACTCAGGCTCCTGGTCACCAGCCCTCGAACCAAGAGGACAGCAGACGTCCTGCATCGATGTTCCCGCACCCAGGATAAAATCCTTTGCCAGCCAGTAGGTAAGTCAGTCCCAGCTCCAGGGGATGTCCCCAGGACCTCTTCTCTCAAACCTGCAGCCCCACCGAGTGCAGCCCCTTCACTCTCAACTCCGCCGACACCCACGGTAGGCCTTCCTTCCCAATGCTCAAACCTTGATGCCCAGCCCACCTTCCTGACCAGTCCTACAACAAAAATGATGCCATGTGCCTAGCACTCTGATAGTGCTTTATTCACTTCTGACCTTAGAACAACTCCATTTCACAGCGGGGGAAGCTGCAGTTGAGAGAAGGCTGTCAGTTGCCCATAGAACTAGACCTGCATCTAGGGTTGGCGACACCCCCGCTGGCCAGCCCAGCCTATCCCATCTTCTCACCTCAGCAGAGTCTAACCCTACCCACACCCCGTCTGTGTCTAAACCATCCTACTTTCTAGAATGAGGCCTGGCAAAAGTTAGGCTCAATAAATGCTGTGTGAATGGACCAAAGAATAGATGGATGGCCCTAACTCACTCACTCACCAAACTTTACCCATTCCACACAATCTCACTCATGCCCAGCTCGCTATGGGCCCCAGCTGTGTGAAGCAGAGTCCTTGTTTCTGTGCGAGGCACTGTGCTGAAGACCCTCAATCTTTGCCTCAGAAGGGGACACAGTCCAGCTGGGTGATGGGGTTAGCCTGTGTCTCAAAAAGGAGATGGTGTCCTGAGACCTTCACTGGGGAAGGAGAGGCAGGTACTGCCACTTCTGCTCCTGAGATTGCTGGCAGTAGACTCTCCAGAGATGATCTTTGAAATTGGGGGATTCACTGCTCCCTATAGCCAGTCCCTCAGCATCTTGCACGCCTCCCCCGTGCTACACACGCCCGTCATCTGGGCTGTCTGCCTGCCTGCCCCATCAGCCCTTGGAGGAAAAGCACCAGACCCCACTTACTCTTGGATTCCCGTTCCCGTCTGTCCCAAGGTCAGGCATAGAAAGAGGAGACACATCCCAGGGGCTTTTGCGAATGAGTCAGTGAATTAGCCCTGGGGAAGGGTACTTCATCTGGGCTGGGCCCAAGCCTGTCCTGGAAGGTCCTCCACCCATCTTCTAGAGGCTGCTCTGCATGGCCAGCACTTCCTCATGTGACCCTGACCAAGGTGTCCTGTGCCCTCCGACCTTGGCTCCAGGGCTGTCTCTTAGCCTCCCTCCCTCCTGACCTAGCCTTAACTTTTCAGAGCATGTCTCCATCCCAAAGGGGAGGCACCGGGGAGTGACAATTGTCCGGAAACACCACAGTGTTTTGGTGAGTCTGCACGGGACAGGAGGGTGGAAGGCTTGCCCTGGAAGGCTCTGCCCTGTAGTTGACTGGTGCTGTTACTAGTCCTGGCCGGCACATCGTTCTCTGGGCTGAGTCACCTGTCTCCCTGGTACCAACCCCAGAGCTGACCTTGGCTCTGACCATCTATACTGATGCCAGGGATAACCCAGGAACCCTAGGCACCCAGCACGCTGACCCAGGTGCTGCCCTCAGCTTTGGCCTTGCCACTGACTCCTGCCCCTGGTGAGGGGTGAGCCAGCTCTTCTGAGCCCCCTGCCCTCGATTCTGAGATAGTGGTAATGATGTGCCTGCTATTAGCATCGCGGGTTGGGAGTGACCCAGCCTGTCTCCTCCCTTGTTCTCCCTCCCCCAGATCTGCATTCAAGTGCTGGCCCAGCTGCCCCACAACTTCATCTCAGAACTCACAAGCACCTGCAGCTTACTGACGTCAGACCTCCGTCCCCAGGTCCAGGTCCACTTCTCGGGTCTTGGTAAGGGTTATACACTCACTGGCCTTGGGTAGCACTTACGAGGTTTCCTTGGGTCTCTAAGAAGAGAGACTAGCTCACGGCTGATACAGAGGGACACAGAAGCCCAGAGAGGACAAGGCAGGCCTCGGCTTCCCATGAAGGGAAGCAAGGCAGAGCCCAGTGAGGGCTTGCCTGGAGGTGAACAAGCAGACTGTCTAATTCTGAACTCTTTTCTGTGTATTTGTTCAAGAACAACTCCTGAATTGCAGTGCGCAAGAGGGTGCTGGAACCTGCTGCAGGAACAAACACGGC